>CM055270.1:45872070-45902989 GCA_029237695.1 Conchocele bisecta | reverse complement strand
ACCGGTGTAGATCCAGATCAGCCTGTGCATCCGCACAGTCTGATCAGGATCTGCACTATTCGCCATTCAATGAATGAAACACCTGTCATGCTTCTAACATGGAATATAGATTGTTATTACGCTATACGAGTGAGCTATTTGATCAGGAGCTACATTGGTCATAAATCCCATAAGCCCCATTTCTCCAGTCACAGCCGCATATATGAACAGATTGGGAATGCACCTGGGACCCGTTTCACTAAACTTCATACGACTAAAATGTTCGTAAGTGCAAATTTGGAATCGTCTGGAAATTTCAATTGATGGATTTATATGCTCAATAAATGTAAATCCAATAATTCTTTACAAGAAAACATTGTTAATGTGAAATGTACAGACTATCATAAGCACTTACGAACATTTTAGGCGTAAGAAGTTTAATGAAACGGCCCTCTGAATGGGGAGCATCAATGTATGCTTAGCACTGAAATGACAATACACCTTCCAGGACTGAATCAACAATAAATGTAGCTATGACTGAAGAAATGGGGCTTATGGGATTTGTGACCAGTGTAGTTCAAGACCAAACAGTACACTCCTGTAACCTGATAACGATCTATAATGCTTGTTAGAAGGATGATGGGCGTTTCATTGATTAATGGCGAGCAGTGCAGATCTGAGAAGCTGATCTGGAGCTACACTGGTCGCAAAAACCCATAAGATCCATTTCTCCAGTAACATAATGTATGAAGCCAGGTACTCTTACTAGCTATAAATCCAGCTAAGGATCAATGCATCATTATTTGTATACTTTAAACCCTTACACTGCTGAATTAAATGTTGTTGTCTGCTGTTAATTTTTTATTTTCCATTTTTATCATCAAAACATGCTTTACCAGCACTTTAGAATCAATTTTGATGGAAATGATTCTAAACTGCTGTCAAACCATGTTTTTATTGAGAAAGAAGGCGAAGTATAAAACAACAGCAGACATCAATTTTAGTTCCCAGCATTATAAGGTATAACCATATATACTTGTGAATAAACTTACAGATTTTTCAGTCCTTGTAAGTGTCTTCTCTGGTGAGGGGTGGTAGTGAGCTCGTGGCAACGGATCAATAGCAAAAGGGTCCCTGTAATGTAAACATTGAAATAAGAAATTTGATTTGATTTAGTGGTGTTTAATAGGTCATTTTAGGCTGGGTTAATGGGGAAAAATCCCAAATAGAAAAAATATACCGTATATTCAGCCCTTAAATTACAATAACCTGAGCTGGTGCCAGGTCCTCACCACACCAGAGTCACTTAGCCGAAAAGTAAAGGGGGGAATTTGGTTCTCCTATACTAGTATAATTTTAAAATGTTGAACGCTTCCTTCTAAGAACTCAATTCTCACTCAGGGCTCCAGATAAGGAATTAGTAATTGAGTATTGCTACTCCATCATTTCTGAAGCAATTGGGTATTTCAAAATTTTAATTGGGTAAAATAAAATCACACTACTGTTTACACATCAACAGACCGCAATTATTGAATAGTTTGCTTCGAAATTAAAACATGACGTCTGGCATTTCATTAGAATTGTCTCCTTGGAGAAAATTCTAATGAATATCAAGATGTTTTTTCATGGAAAATGAGAAGAATATGCTATATTTGTGGTCTGTTTATTGTTTTCTGCAGCATGATAAAGGTACCACACAATTTGTATTGCTTTTTGATACTCGCTATCTTCTGATTTCAATTGGTTTTTGGCAATTCAATTGGGTATTTAAGCAAATATGCAGCTTATCTGGAGCTCTGCTCACTGTGTGGAGAAGATTGAAGACATATATTTATAAGATTTGAAAAACACTTGACATACTTTGATACATGTATATAACTTTCATTACATTACATTATGCGTTATAGAGTAGTATTTCCAAAGTTGCGTTTGAATTGTTCTTTGTTTATTTTCTACTTCCTGGCGAGTGACCGAAGAATTTTGCTAATACAGTGGAACCCCTCTAAACTGAACACCCTGGGGACAGACTAAAAAGTTTGATATACAGGGGTTTTCAGTTTAGAGGGGTTTTCTAATTCAAGTTAAGGAAATTGATTTGTTTTCATCATAAACTCTTTCGATATATGTTGTATACCATATAACTATGGTATTGCAAGCATAAACATCAGTTGCTGTTATTTGTTTGTTTGTTGGGGTTTAACACCTAAGGGGTTCAACAGCTAAGGTCATTTAAGGCCGAGTCAATGGGTTTAGCACTAAATCCCATATATTACCTGTACAAGTACAACAAGAGCTGTAGGAGAACAGCATAGCTCGACTACGAGGGTTGTCGATGTACACATAGCTTGACAAAGAAGGTGGCTGCGGCCTGCATAAAAACATTAACCAAGGTTGACTAAAAACATTAACCAAGGGAAATTAAGTAAGTAATTCAAGGTTAAATGTAGGTCAATGTCAGATATAGGTCAGGGGTTATTGATGTACATCACTAGGAGATAAAGTTTTCCAAGTATGGTTGCTGTAGGCCCAGGAGTATTCCATATACAAGCTTGAGTAAAAACCGTAACCAAGGGGAGATGACTAAGTAATCCAAGGATAAAAGTAGGTCAAGGTCAAATATAGGTCAGGGATTATTGATGTACATCACTAGGAGATGAAGTTGTCCAAGTATGGTTGATGTAGGTCCAAAAGTATTCCATATACAAGCTTGACTATAAACATTAAGCAAGTAATTCAAGGTTAAATGTAGGTGAAGGTAAAATAAAGGTCAGGGGTTATTGATGTACATCCCTATGAGAAAAAGTTATCCAAGTATGGTGTCTGTATGCACAATAGTATTCCATCTACAAGCTTGACTAAAAACCTTAACCAAGGTTGAGTAAAAACCTTAACCAAGGGGAATTAAGTAAGTAATTTAAGGTTAAATGTATGTCAAGGTCAAATGTAGGTCAGGGGTTGTTGATGTACATCACTAGGAGATGAAGTTGTCCAAGTATGGTTGGTGTAGGGCCATGAGTATTCCATCTACAAGCTTGATTAAAAACCTTAACCAAAGAGAATTAAGTAAGTAATTCAAGAGGAAATGTAGGTCACGGTCAAATATAGATCAGGGGTTATTGATGTACATCACTATGAGAAAAGGTTGTCCAAGTATGGTGTCTGTATGCACAATAGTATTCCATGTACAAGCTTGAGTAAAAAGCTTAACCAAGGTCGAGTAAAAACCTTAACCAAGGGGAATTAAGTAAGTAATTCAAGGTTAAATCTAGGTCAAGGTCAAATATAGGTCAGGGGTTGTTGATATACATCACTAGGAGATGAAGTTGTCCAAGTATGGTTGGTGTAGGGCCAGGAGTATTCCATCTACAAGCTTGACTAAAAACGTTAACCAAGGGGAATTAAGTAAGTAATTCAAGAGGAAATGTAGGTCAAGGTCAAATATAGATCAGGGGTTGTTGATGTACATCACTAGGAGATGAAGTTGTCCAAGTATGGTGGGTGTAGGGCCAGTAGTATTCCATATAGAAGGTTGACTAAAAACCTTAACCAAAAGGAATTAAGTAAGTAATTGAAGAGGAAATGTAGGTCAAGGTCAAATATAGATCAGGGGTTATTGATGTACATACCTATGAGAAAAGGTTGTTGAAGTATGGTGTCTGGATGCACAATAGTATTCAATGTACAAGCTTGAAAAAAAACCTTAACCAAGGTTGACTAAAACCTTAACCAAGGGGAATTAAGTAAGTAATTCAAGAGGAAATGTAGGTCAAGGTCAAATATAGATGAGGGGTTATTGATGTGCATCACTAGGAGATGAAGTTGTCCAAGTATGGTGGGTGTAGGGCCAGTAGTATTCCATATACAAACTTGACTAAAAACCTTAACCAAGGTGTGACGGTGACGCCGACGCTGGGGTGACAACATTTATAAGCTCTACTTATTCTTCGTATAGTCGAGCTAAAAACTATATATTGAGCCCTGAAATCAGAATAATCCTGATCTGATGCCAAACCAGAATCACTTGGCCCCCTCCCAAAAGCAATATAATCAGTAATAATCTTACTACTTTTATAATGGGCAATAACCCAATTCAACTCCCAGGTAACAAAAGAGCCAAAGATAAAAATGTACCTGAGGGCCAAACCAGGCAACTCGTGATTCCTATAAGGAGGAATCCCTACCGTTAATTTACGCCATCGCCCGATCAACCACCCACTCAGTTGCTGTTAATGTTACTGTAACAGGAAACACTGTATGGCAACAGTATAACCTGATCAGATGCTTTAAACCAGTAAAAAAAATGCTATGTGCAAGTACATTTGCCCATGTTCTGATTCTAGTGTTGGTTATGAAAACAGATAATCAAACAAACAAAAACACACTGTGGTTTTACTATACAACAAGGTGACTTGGAACTGGTGCTGTCTATATGACCTCAGCTGTTGCTGGGAAATCAAACCCCTTCAAATTCACATTGATAACTAGTATTATTTTATCTCGATGATAATCCCGATCTGGTTTGTTCAGTTTAGTCTCGAGAATTTGAGTGAAATCACCAGAAGAACTTGTGTCCGACCTAGCGTAGTCAGGTGACTTTAGACTGACATGCCATGTCTCTATATCATGTTTAACTTCTATTTTTCATTATCTGACTTTTATCATTTATTATTTACTTTGCTATAGAACGGTACTAAAGCCATAGTTCTATGTCTAGGGTGACTTGTGTCAGTCTTTTTTGTGCTGTTACGGCTTCTGCGTGTAAAATGTCTAAAAAAGTATAATACACTATCTTATGAATATCGCCTGTGAAGGAAACATGATTGTCATGAAAACATGTCCAAACACGGCAAAAACTACCAAACCATGCAAGAACCATTTAACTACACATTTGTGAAGTACCTCGCATATATATTTCTTTTTTCTGCTTCATTAATCATACTAAGTTGCAAAATAAATAAGTTGCAAGTATTTCCACAACAAACACTAATGTTTTCAAAGATGTTTCAAAAACCGCTTAAGTTCATTTTTGTTGTTGTTGTAAGACAAAAGTAATCACTTCCGGTTAGTGCAAATAATAAAATCGAATGATTAAACAAAATCAATTAATCGCATTTTCTTAAAGATACATGCCCACTCAGTAGGGACAAAATGTTCTTTATTTATACCAGAGACATAATCTGAGACAATTTCTGGCAAAATAACATTCATTCACCATTACAGCACGTATTGAATGGCATTAAGAAGTCAAAGGCTTACTATACCGACGTTGGATACAGTAAGATACAGTAAGAATTAATGTGAAATAGGCACTGCCTATGACGGACGATGTTAGTGTATCAAACATTTAGTGTCTTCTAACCTTTTTACCCTCTTGACGATTTCGCACCATTTGTTATTCTCTAACCTATATTAACTAAATTGCATATGTATGTATGGTGTTTGACTTACTAATGTGTTTTATACATACAGTATCCTCATAATTCAATTACATATGTACGTAATTGAAAACAATCACATTTTTATAGTAAGTTACACATATGGGCCACCACCATTGATTTTCCCTAAAACACTAACCCGTTACCACACATTTTGCTATTCTCTGCTACTTTCAAAAAATAAACAAATGGAATAAATAGTTGCTCCCGTTATCATTTCAAGGAACCCCGGTTATCGCCCCTGATATCAAACTGGCATTTCGCGTTTGATATAAAAAGTATAATAATGTCAATTAGTACGTCTGGAAATGGCAATAATTTTGCCAGAAAATGTCAGATTGAATTCGAAAGAATAAAGAAAAACATCTCTCCCTATATTATAACCTGGCATGTACACTATATGTTTAAGGTTAGAAAAGGCATGTTACTAACACCAGTTTTCAGCATATTTGAAGCATTTAAAAGAAAACACTGAGCCTGTTGGTCACGTGATGTAAACAGAGTTTCCGTAGCCAAATAATGTAAACAATATTGAGAGACATGACGAGGTTGGTCCCACAACATCCATACGAATAGTGAAAGTAGGAAAGACTGGCTAGGATTCGGTTAAATTATACAGTAAAACTATTTGGTGTCTTATAACCTAAACGTGGCGCAACAGAAAAGGCGGCATCAATCTACATCAACACCGTTAGGGACATGTAACCAATTTAGAGAGCAACGCATTGTAGGACGGGTACCAGCATATTAAATCATTTTAGGGAGAACTATTTTATGTTTTAGTAGCGCACCTGGCGTCATAATGGTTGTTCCCAAATTACTGTTGCAATTGTTGTTGTCAAGGGGCGTGGCTTAGCGAGGTAACAAACCGCATGGCAAAACAGCGATGCAATAATCAATAATGGAACTCCGGATGTCACTAAGAATGAATCATCAAGCTACTTAGAATGTAAACAGCACAAACGCATTGAAACAGTGCGAATGAATAAAGCATCAAGCCAAATGCACATGCAATTTAGACTATAACCAAGAAGATTTCAAATGTCACAAACACGAATGACGAATAAAATAACATGAAAGTAAGTTGTAATGGCACCAGTCAGCAAGCATCAAGCCACATATAATTGTATTAAGACGGGTATAACTTAGAATGTCATCAGCAAGCAAGCATCAAGCCTAATAGAATTATGGCGGATATTACCTTCCATATACCATGGTGTTAGTATGCTACGGACGATACGGGAGTATTGCATAGCTACTTCTCGCAACTACCATTACATTATCTTATTTGGACAAGTGATACAATCAGTGTTTTTCCTTTTGCTATGTTATAAAAACTGTACAAGTACATTTACCACGTCATTTTAAGAAACAAATTAACAAAGCTAAGCATCTCCAGTGATGTTATTATTTTCTCAATCATGGGGAGACTGATTTAAAAATAATTTACCTAAGCCATGCCATTACGGCAGTGTAAACAATAGAGCACGTGACCCCATACCCTGTAGACTAACATGCCATGTCTCTATATCATTTTTAACTTTTATTTTCTTTATCTGACTTTTATTATTTATTTTGATAGTAATTAAGGCCATATGCGCACATAACCGAGACCTCATGGGCGCCGCCATTACTCCAGACACGGAGGCCACGTGATCCCATACCCTGATGATTAACCGATGTTGCTAAAAGCAATAAACTGCTGCAACAATTTGGGTGGATGGATGGATGGATGGAGGGTTAATACAAGTGTATACGCTTAAAATATGGCACAAACTTGAATTAAATAAAATAATAATGTCGTTTATTTATTAATGCAGAATTCTTGTTTTTACTAAAATTCCAAAATGGCCAGCAAGAAGCAGGGAAAATCACAAGAACAGATTGTTCAAGGGTTTCAAGAGCTGAGACAACAGCAAAGGAACTTAGCATCTAAAATTTCTGAATTAGAAATGGACATGAAAGAACATGAGTATGTTTTCGGCGTTCAACTTGCTTCATGTAGCCTATTAAACAATACATTTTGAACGAGCACGTTTTGAAGTTTCATTCGGCATGTTCAGACTAACTTTAGGGTAGCAGTGTATACTCTTTATTCGCCATTTTGCCACGGCATCGAAGGATTTGGTTGCTATGAGATTGACATAGCACTATGGCCCAATCACTCCCGCTACTCTTCTGCTCCGACCCATAGGCCGACTACCATTCATGCCATGCCTCTATTGTTGTTAGTTTTATTTGAAGCTTTTATCCTACAATTACAGTGGATATACCTAGGTACTGGATAGTAAGCCTTCGTTGGCCAGTTACTAGAGATATAAGCATACAAAAACAATTATTAAAAGCTTTTTAAAACAATAAACTTATCGTAAAAGTGCTGTGAAACCAGATTTATCTAAAAGTCCTGCTTGTTTCCATGTCGTCCATTTTGTAATTTTTGTTAACGTTTCATCCATGCGCTTGTAGAAAATAGACTGTGACCTTAGACTCTGGATTTTTGTTGTTGGGTTGTTCTCATCCTGTAGTGTGGCGCACCATCGGATCAGAGTAAAAAATGGTTATCTAAATTATCAGAGGAGTGTACAGTAAACCATTTTCCACCATTTCATTTGCCAGTCATAAATGACAATAATATTATCACAAGGCTAATACTCATAATGCAAGATGCTTTCAGATCACGTTTAATTTTCATTTGTGGTACATGCTATTTTACCATATTCATTATGGTGCACACTACAGGCAGGATTTATACCAACAACAAGATAACAATTTACAAACTGTAGACTATTATTCTGAGCATTTTTATAATCAACAGAACAATAAATTATATTAAAAACACTGTTTATATCTACATCTGTGTAATCAAATATAATTCTGTGTTAGTTTTTTATTGTTTGTCTTATAAGACCCCTAGTATAATGAGAAGCTCTATTCTGGTAATTTGACAGCTACCAGTCTGTGTTTACATGACATTGACTGCTCAAAATGGCTAAAGAATCCAGTGACGCAGACTGACAGAACCATGCTTTGTAAATATTTTTCAACTAGAAAAAGTCGATGGCGCGCCATCGCAATATACCCACTTTCCCCAAATGCTAAGTCCGAAAGGGGGAGGTAATCCATGATGGAGGGTCGGATAAAAAATCCGAATTCACTTTGCGCATCAGCACATCAAAACGAAGCTACGAACCAAATATCAGACGCGTAGGTATTAAGGTGAAAAAGTTTTTTGAGTTACAAGGAAAAAATGGGAAATTCTGAGTCCGAAAGGGGGAGATAATCCATGATGGAGGGTCGGATGAAAAATCCGAATTCACTTTGCGCATGTGCACATGATAACGAAGCTACATAGCAAATATGAGGCGCGTAGGTATGAAGGTGAAAAAGTTTTTCGAGTTACAAGGAAAAAATGGGAAATTCTGAGTCGGAAAGGGGGAGGTAATCGATGATGGAGGGTCGGATGAAAAATGGGAATTCACTTTGCGCATCTGCACATGATAACGAAGGTACATACTAAATATCAGGCGCATAGGTATGAATGGTGAAAAAGTTTTTCGAGTTACAAGGAAAAAATGGGAAATTCTGAGTCCGAAAGTGAGATAATCATGATGGAGGTCGGATGAAAAATCCGAATTCACTTTGCGATCTGCACATGATAACGAAGCTACATAGCCAATATGAGGCGCATAGGTATGAAGGTGAAAAAGTTTTCGAGTTACAAGGAAAAAATGGGAAATTCTGAGTCCGAAAGGGGGAGATAATCCATGATGGAGGGTCGGATGACAAAATCCGAATTCACTTTGCGCATCTGCACATGATAACGAAGCTACATAGCAAATATGAGGCGCGTAGGTATGAAGGTGAAAAAGTTTTTCGAGTTACAAGGAAAAATTGAGAAATTCCGAGTCCGAGAGATAATGCATGATGGAGGGTCGGATCAAAAATCCGAATTCACTTTGCGCATCTGCACATGATAACGAAGCTACATAGCAAATATGAGGCGCGTAGGTATGAAGGTGAAAAAGTTTTTCGAGTTACAAGGAAAAAATGGGAAATTCTGAGTCCGAAAGGGGGAGATAATCCATGATGGAGGGTCGGATCAAAAATCCGAATTCACTTTGCGCATGTGCACATGATAACGAAACTACATAGCAAATATGAGACGCATAGGTATGAAGGTGAAAAAGTTTTTCGAGTTACAAGGAAAAAATGGGAAATTCTGAGTCGGAAAGGGGGAGGTAATCGATGATGGAGGGTCGGATGAAAAATGGGAATTCACTTTGCGCATCTGCACATGATAACGAAGGTACATACTATATATCAGGCGCATAGGTATGAAGGTGAAAAAGTTTTTCGAGTTACAAGGAAAAAATGGGAAATTCTGAGTCCGAAAGGGGGAGATAATCCATGATGGAGGGTCGGATGACAAAATCCGAATTCACTTTGCGCATCTGCACATGATAACGAAGCTACATAGCAAATATGAGGCGCGTAGGTATGAAGGTGAAAAGTTTTTCGAGTTACAAGGAAAAATTGAGAAATTCGAGTCCGAAAGGGGGAGATAATGCATGATGGAGGGTCGGATCAAAAATCCGAATTCACTTTGCGCATCTGCACATGATAACGAAGCTACATAGCAAATATGAGGCGCGTAGGTATGAAGGTGAAAAAGTTTTTCGAGTTACAAGGAAAAATTGAGAAATTCCGAGTCCGAAAGGGGGAGATAATGCATGATGGAGGGTCGGATCAAAAATCCGAATTCACTTTGCGCATCTGCACATGATAACGAAGCTACATACCAAATATCAGGCGCGTAGGTATGAAGGTGAAAAAGTTTTTTGAGTTACAAGTAAAAAATGGGAAATTCTGAGTCCGAAAGGGGGAGATAATCCATGATGGAGGGTCGGATCAAAAATCCGAATTCTCCTTTGCGCATCTGCACATGATAACGAAGCTACATACCAAATATCAGGCGCGTAGGTATGAAGGTGAAAAAGTTTTTCGAGTTACAAGGAAAAAATGGGAAATCTGAGTCGAAAGGGGGAGATAATCCATGATGGAGGGTCGGATGACAAAATCCGAATTCACTTTGCGCATCTGCACATGATAACGAAGCTACATAGCAAATATGAGGCGCGTAGGTATGAAGGTGAAAAAGTTTTTCGAGTTACAAGGAAAAATTGAGAAATTCCGAGTCCGAAAGGGGGAGATAATGCATGATGGAGGGTCGGATCAAAAATCCGAATTCACTTTGCGCATCTGCACATGATAACGAAGCTACTAGCAAATATGAGGCGCGTAGGTATGAAGGTGAAAAAGTTTTTCGAGTTACAAGGAAAAATTGAGAAATTCCGAGTCCGAAAGGGGGAGATAATGCATGATGGAGGGTCGGATCAAAAATCCGAATCACTTTGCGCATCTGCACATGATAACGAAGCTACATACCAAATATCAGGCGCGTAGGTATGAAGGTGAAAAAGTTTTTTGAGTTACAAGTAAAAAATGGGAAATTCTGAGTCCGAAAGGGGGAGATAATCCATGATGGAGGGTCGGATCAAAAATCCGAATTCACTTTGCGCATCTGCACATGATAACGAAGCTACATACCAAATATCAGGCGCGTAGGTATGAAGGTGAAAAAGTTTTTCGAGTTACAGGAAAAAATGGGAAATTCTGAGTCCGAAAGGGGGAGATAATCCATGATGGAGGGTCGGATCAAAAATCCGAATTCACTTTGCGCATCTGCACATGATAACGAAGCTACATAGCAAATATGAGGCGCGTAGGTATGAAGGTGAAAAAGTTTTTCGAGTTACAAGGAAAAAATGGGAAATTCTGAGTCCGAAAGGGGGAGATAATCCATGATGGAGGGTCGGATGACAAAATCCGAATTCACTTTGCGCATCTGCACATGATAACGAAGCTACATAGCAAATATGAGGCGCGTAGGTATGAAGGTGAAAAAGTTTTTAGAGTTACAAGGAAAAAATGGGAAATTCTGAGTCCGAAAGGGGGAGATAATCCATGATGGAGGGTCGGATGACAAAATCCGAATTCACTTTGCGCATCTGCACATGATAACGAAGCTACATAGCAAATATGAGGCGCGTAGGTATGAAGGTGAAAAAGTTTTTCGAGTTACAAGGAAAAATTGAGAAATTCCGAGTCCGAAAGGGGGAGATAATCCATGATGGAGGGTCGGATCAAAAATCCGAATTCACTTTGCGTATCTGCACATGATAACGAAGCTACATAGCAAATATGAGGCGCGTAGGTATGAAGGTGAAAAAGTTTTTCGAGTTACAAGGAAAAATTGAGAAATTCCGAGTCCGAAAGGGGGAGATAATGCATGATGGAGGGTCGGATCAAAAATCCGAATTCACTTTGCGCATCTGCACATGATAACGAAGCTACATACCAAATATCAGGCGCGTAGGTATGAAGGTGAAAAAGTTTTTCGAGTTACAAGTAAAAAATGGGAAATTCTGAGTCCGAAAGGGGGAGATAATCCATGATGGAGGGTCGGATCAAAAATCCGAATTCACTTTGCGCATCTGCACATGATAACGAAGCTACATAGCAAATATGAGGCGCGTAGGTATGAAGGTGAAAAAGTTTTTCGAGTTACAAGGAAAAAATGGGAAATTCTGAGTCCGAAAGGGGGAGATAATCCATGATGGAGGGTCGGATCAAAAATGCGAATTCACTTTGCGCATCTGCACATGATAACGAAGCTACATACCAAATATCAGGCGCGTAGGTATGAAGGTGAAACAAGTAAAAAATGGGAAATTCTGAGTCCGAAAGGGGGAGATAATCCATGATGGAGGGTCGGATCAAAAATCCAAATTCACTTTGTGCATCTGCACATGATAACGAAGGTACATACCAAATATCAGGCGCGTAGGTATGAAGGTGAAAAAGTTTTTCGAGTTACAAGAAACGTGACGGACGGACGGACACCCGTGACGAAAACAATATAGCCATTTTTTTTCTCCAAAAAAAATGGGTATAATAATGATGTTTATGAGTGGACAAAAGTGGGAATAGCTGAACTACAATATTTTGAAGGTGTTCTAACAATTTTGATTAAAACCTTACATGACCAAGGGCGATGGGGAATATTTTTCTCCATTTGACAGATAGGTGTCAATGTCTGAGAAACTGACCGTGAAAGTTTCCGTGATTAGAGACAAATGCGGTTTACGAAAATTCCCGACGCGAGAGTAATCCCGACAAATGGTTATGCTGCTGTATATAAGAATTGAACTTGGTGATCCCCCCCCACCAGGTCATGGATTATTTCCCCCTTTTTATACGCCCGTTTGAAACAAACGGGACATATTATGTATTCACCTTGTACGGGCGGGCGGGTACAGCTTGTCTGATGACTTGTCTCACCTTGGCTGCCATTTTTATTTTTCGCACTCTGTATCCTTGTCCAAGCAATAACCCAAGTTCTACTTCACCGATCGTAACCAAATTCGGTATGCATGTTTATCACGGCAAGACGAAGAAGCCTATTGAACTTGAACAATTTCTGATGACTTATCTTCCTTGGCGGCCATTTTTAATTTTCGCACTGTATCCTTGTCCATGAAATAACTCGAGTTTTACTCGACTGATCGTAACCAAATTCAGTATACATGTTTATCACGTCAAGATGAAGAACCCTATTGGTTTTCAGTGAGTTACCTCCCCTTGTTGACTGACCTTGCCTCGACGGGGGTATATTGTGACCTTCGGCACTCTTGTTCTCCATAGAATTTTCCAATTTTGGCTTGTAACTCATAACAGTTTTAAACCTTAATAGCTACACACCCAAAACTTGGTATGTAGCTTCCTTATGATGAGTAGATGCGCAGAGTTTATTTTGATTCTACCCCGGTTCACGTACCCCTTTTCGACTTAGAATTTGACACTGGATTAGCTTCCCTTTTTACACTTAGAATTTTGCAATTTTGCCTTATTTACTATCAAAGCGATATGTGGGTCAATCTGTGTTCTATGAACACACTTTCTAGTTAATATTCCGACTCCGTATCCTTGTCCATGCAATAACTCAAATTCTACTTGACGGTTTTAACTAAATTCGGTATACTTGTTTATCATGGCAAGATGAAAAACCCTATTGATTTTCAAGAATCTCCGATGACTTACGCCCCTTGGCGGCCATTTTTAATGTTCAGACTGTACCCTTGTCCACGCAATAACTCAAGTTCTACTTGACGGATCGTAACCAAATTCGGTATACATATCTATCACGGCAAGATGAAGAACCCTATTCATTTTCAGTGAGTTATCTCCTCTTGTTGACTGGCCTTGCCGTGACTGGCGTATATATTGTTACCTTCGGCACTGTTGTTTTTCTCTCAATCAAGTTTTTCAATGTTCACTATTACTTGAAGTGAACAGTCCAATATGATTCGGTCTACATTTACTGGAGTACTGTATATGTATTGTAACAGTGCAGGAAAATCACAATCTATCTTGCTCAGAACGAAAATTAGCATCGTTTCCCCATATTATGTGCCAATACTTGTATAGCTGTCAAATAATTGCAACCATCAGAGCTCCAGATAAGGTGCGTATTGGCGTATTTTACGCACTTATATTGGCAGAATACACATTGATTATCAAAAGTGGGAGTACAAAATACTCGCACAGAGCTCCAGATAATTATTTTAGGCGAGAGTTTTTTGATGCCTCGAAATAAAAAACGGTGGTTTTTTGTCCCGCCTGCTTTAGCAGAAGCGGGACATAGGCATAGCTTTTCCGTCGGCGTCGTCGTCGTCGGCGGCGGCGTCAACATTTCACGTTAAGTTTTTGCGTTTAGCTCACTTTCCACAAAACTATAACTCCTACAACCTCCATACTTGGTATACATCAACACTGTGGTGTAACCATCACACACAGAGGGAGCCCATGTCACCTTCACCTACTTTTCATGGTTCATTGACCTACTTTTCACATGCATTCAACGTTAAGTTTTTGCGTTTAGCTCTGTTTCTAAAACTTAACGCTCAGGTTGATTTTCATTGTAACTTCTGTTTCCCTCAATGGAATGCTTTAATATTCCATACATGCATTTGTAACAACATCCCGCATCATTCTACAGAAAGCCCATGGTGCCCGCTAACCCCAAAGGTGAAGGTCACTGACTTAGAAATTTCCGTGTTTGGAAAAATTAACGCTCACGTTATGGTTTAATATTCCATACATGCATTTGTAACAACATCCCGCATCATTCTACAGAAAGCCCATGGTGCCCGCTAACCCCAAATAACCCCAAAGGTCAAGGTCACTGACTTAGAAATTTCCGTGTTTGCACAAATTAACGCTCACTTTATGGTTTAATATTCCATACATGCATTTGTAACAACATCCCGCATCATTCTACAGAAAGCCCATGGTGCCCGCTAACCCCAAATAACCCCAAAGGTCAAGGTCACTGACTTAGAAATTTCCATGTTTGGAAAAATTAACGCTCACGTTATGGTTTAATATTCCATACATGCATTTGTAACAACATCCCGCATCATTCTACAGAAAGCCCATGGTGCCCGCTAACCCCAAATAACCCCAAAGGTCAAGGTCACTGACTTAGAAATTTCCGTGTTTGAACAAATTAACGCTCACTTTATGCTTTAATATTCCATACATGCATTTGTAACAACATCCCGTATCATTCTACAGAAAGCCCATGGTGCCCGCAAACCCCAAAGGTCAAGGTCGCTGACTTAGAAATTAACGCTCAGTTTATGCTTTAATATTCCATACATGCATTTGTAACAACATCCCGCATCATACTTCAGAAAGCCCATCATTCTACAGAAAGCCCATGGTGCCCGCTAACCCCAAAGGTCAAGGTCACTGACTTAGAAATTTCCGTGTTTGGAAAAATTAACACTCAGTTTATGCTTTAATGTTCCATACATGCATTTGTAACAACATCCCGCATCATTCTACAGAAAGCCCATAGTGCCCGCTAACCCCAATGGTCAAGGTCACTGACTTAGTAATTTACGGTACGTGTTTGGAAAAGTTAACGCTCAGTTTATGCTTTAATATTCTATACATGCATTTGTAACAACATCCCGTATCATTCTACAGAAAGCCCATGGTGCCTGCCAAACCCAAAGGTCAAGGTCACTGAATTAGAAATTTCCGTGTTTGGAAAAGTTAACGCTCAGTTTATGCTTTAATATTCCATATATGCATTTGTAACAACATCCCGCATCATTCTACAGAAAGCCCATGGTGCCTGCTATCCCCAAAGGTCAAGGTCACTGACTTAGAAATTAACGCTCAGTTTATACTTTAATATTCCATACATGCATTTGTAAGAACATCCCGCATCATTCTACAGGAAGCCGCCCATCATTCTACAGAAAGCCCATGGTGCCCGCTAACCCCAAAGGTCAAGGTCGCTGACTTAGAAATTTCCGTGTTGGAAAAATTTAACGCTCAGTTTATGCTTTAATATTTCATACATGCATCTGTAACAACATCCCGCATCATTACAGAAAACCCATGGTGCCGCTATCCCCAAAGGTCAAGGTCACTACTTGACTTAGAAATTAAAGCTCAGTTTATGCTTTAATATTCCATACATGCATTTGTAACAACATCCCGCATCATTCTACAGAAAGCCCATAATTCTACAGAAAGCCCATGGTGCCCGCTAACCCCAAAGGTCAAGGTCACTGACTTAGAAATTTCCGTGTTTGGGAAAATTAACGCTCAGTTTATGCTTTAATATTTCATACATGCATTTGTAACATCCCGCATCATTCTACAGAAAGCCCATGGTGCCCGCTGACCCCAAAGGTCAAGGTCACTGACTTAGAAATTTCCGTGTTTGGAAAAGTTAACGCTCAGTTTATGCTTTAATATTCCATATATGCATTTGTAACAACATCCCGCATCATTCTACAGAAAGCCCATGGTGCCCGCTATCCCAAATGTCAAGGTCACTGACTTAAGAAAAAAAATTAACGCTCAGTTTATGCATTAATATTCCTATACATGCATTTGTAACAACATCCCGCATCATTCTACAGAAAGCCGACCATTATTCTACAGAAATCCCATGGTGCCCGCTAACCCCAAAGGTCAAGGTCACTGACTTAGAAATTTCCGTGTTTGGAAAAATTAACGCTCAGTTTATGCTTTAATATTTCATACATGCATTTGTAACAACATCCCGCATCATTCTACAGAAAGCCCATGGTGCCCGCTAACCCCAAAGGTCAAGGTCACTGACTTAGAAATTTACATGTTTGGAAAAGTGAACGCTCAGTTTATGCTTTAATATTCCATACATGCATTTGTAACAACATCCCGCATCATTCTACAGAAAGCCCATGGTGCTCACTATATATAACCCCAAGGTTATTACAAGCTCCTTATATACTATCAAACTGCGCCAGGCGGGACATTTTGCTCCGCGGAGCTCTTGTTTCTATTGATGTGGGGTTTTTTACTTGCGATATTGAAAATCAATGTCACAGAGTTTTGGGAGTATTAACGCATCTGTCTTATCGTACTTACATGTTGTTGTAGTTTGTGGTGCTGTAGGCTACACTGTGCATTTAATATTGTGTTGTGTAGTTGCCAGGCTGCACTGTACTGTTTGTTTATAGATATAGTAAGTTCAATGTCAACAATAAACGTATTTACTTTTCCAAAACAATAACCCATACCTTGGGTCTAATACATGTCTGCTAATTAAGAAGCACATAAATGTATATGTAATCATTTTATTAAACATATGATAACCTTTTCTGTGAAATAAACAGTCCTGAATAAAATGGTATAATCCTTAGACACCCCCACACCCTCAGTCATGGTGCTTTCACTGCATTCCAGATCATAAGCTCAAGACTCGCTCACTTTTGACATGATCATGGCTTTCATTGTGCCTCTTTAATGACGATAGTTGTATTCTAGGACTGCCATCCTGGGACCATACGTTGGGTTGCTTGTATCTTGTGCAATATTGACAGCACAAGCGGTAACCCCCATCTTCAAAATCGTGTATTTTCAGCCACGGAAATTGCGTTTTCCACTTTTCAAACTCTGACAAAAGTTGATTTTGACACTTTTGTGTGACGCGATTTCAGCGCTTTCGACAGTGTAACAATCTCGGCCAATATCGATTTCACGATGGTTTCTGGGGAGGGTTCATTGCTTTGTACTTTCGTGAAATACTTAAACAAGCACATTTCTTGAGCAGACTTCTGTTTTCGCGAAGCCATCATGCGTTACGCATCTGAATAGGCAGGCCGTTTCCGTTTATTTAACTTAAGCGCCCACAAGGCGATGATTGAAGGACAGACTGGTCGCCACTATATTTACGCTATGAAAGACGCAAAATAATACACACCATAGATTATTTTATCGACCAGTCTGCAAAATTCACGCCATTTAATCGGCCAGTGGAATCAGCGAAAAACACGCTATGTAGCTGAACAGAGATAGACGAAATGCACAATATCTGGACACCTTGCGTAACAGTATTTTTTGCTGTATTTTTGTAACACATGGGAATTAATTCCCTTGCGTTTTTAGACATTTCTACTGCGTATTTGACGCAAAAACGCAGCTTAACTGGAGCTCTGCTCACAGCAATGTGAAAATATGCATTGATTTTCAAATTGAGTAGTGAAAATACAGTAATAAAGTTGAAAATTTACTTAGTGTTACAGTGTTTGCTTTTTTATAAGTGAATTTTTAATATTTTTTTTTTTTTATAATTTGTTACCCTATTTAATAAGGAAGAAAATCGATAATACATTTGTAAAAGTAAAATACGCATTGAATTTGAAAACTGGGGGTATAATACTCTTTAGATACAAAACTTATCTGGAGCACTGACATTTATGCATGAACTTAATTGCAGAATCTGTGTATTAGTGGACATGGTGAAGCTGGAAGTATGCTGCTCATGAGCATGATCAGGTTATCTATTCACAATCCATGTCATTGCTCAATGTTTTTAACCCTTTCACCCCTAAGTAACTGAAATGGATTTTGATACGTTAATTTTGCGACCAATCCAATCGTCACAACATGATTTTCAGACTAGTCCATTTATGAAAAGGGGATGTTTTTGCTCTCAAAAATTTGAAAATCACTTGCAAAAAGTGCAGATCCTGATGAGACGGCTCGTCATGAGCCGGCTCATCTGGATCTACACTGTTTGCCAATACCACTATACAGGTCCGTGGTGTTGAAAGGGTTAATCACCTGAATGTATTTGTATTTTCAGGTTGGTAATAGATACATTAGGAGATGTTGATGACAAGCGACGGTGCTTCCGGCTAGTTGGGGGTGTCCTTGTGGAGCGGACGGTCCATGATGTTTTACCAGCATTAGTCAATAACAAAGAACAGGTAATTAACATAGGATCTGTAGCCGATTTAACCAAAATTGCCAAGTATCCTTATTAGTCATCGTCCATACATTCATTCTGTGTCCCACTCATGCGGCCTATGTGCCCCAAGGTCAAGGTCAAATGACTTGGAAGTTTGGGTTAAAGTTTTTGTCCAAATCTGCGTTAAAGTTTTTAAATACTTTATATCTCTGCAGTCCTCAGTCAAATCCAGGTCAAATTACTAGTTTGTGTTAAAGCTTTTACACACCTTTACATACCTTATCTCCACAAAGACTAATATTTTAGAAACTGACATTTTGGCTAGTAAGAATTTCAGAAATATTTTGAAAAAGTACTGTTTTTTTTTTACAAATATGGAGCAAATGTATAATAATATTGTCTTTGCCGTTTCCAGTTAATTGGCTACTAATTTCAAAATCGTAGCACCAATCTAGACAAGGTGTTGATGAACATATTTGTGATTGTGACTGGAGATATGGCGCTTATGGTTTTGCAACCAGTGCATATCCAGATCAGCCTGTGCATCTGCACAGTCTGATCAGGATCTGCACTGTTCGCCATTCCATCTGTGAAACACCCGTCATGCTTCTTCTAACAAGCCATATTGATTGTTATCAGGCTACAGGAGTGCTATTTGAACGGCAGCTTCACTGGTTGCAAATCCCATAAATAGAGAATAGCAGGTTTTGTGCCGTGAATGGGAAAAATATCTGGCAAGGCTTAGGAAACGGGATGGGCGAGGCTCTGCACATCCCGTTTCCGAGCCGCGCCAGATATTTTTCCCATTCACAGCAGTAACCTACTATTCTCTTTATCCCGTCAACACCTACTAATGGCTTTAAAATGCAAAAAAGTAACCCCAGTCACCGCATATATTCATACGCGGTGATTAGGTCGTATTGAGCCCCATTTCTTCAGTCACAGCAACATTTACCGTTAATTGCTAGATAAGGGAAGTTTGTTTGATAAACTGTGCACCTGCTTGACTGATAGGTTTTTAAAATAGATAAATGTGAAATAAAATTGTTTTCCCGGTTCACATCGAGTCAATCAGCGATTTAACCCTTGCAATGCTGAATTAAATTGTTTCACATGCTGTTTATTTTCCATTTTCTCATCAAAATCATGCTTTGAAAACACTACAGAATATTTGCAATGAAAATAATTCTAAATTGCTGACAAACCCTGTGTTTATTGAGAAAGAAGACAAAAATGTATAAAACATTGGCAGATGACTATTTATGTTTCCCCCATCTAAGGGTTAACCATTAAGCCAAATTGAGACACGCCATGTGATTTTGTACCTAAGAACATGTGCTATCACTCCCAAGAACATGTCGATGGTCTAGTAACATAAGGTCGTAAGTGCTATGCTTTAGCATGCTTTAGCATAGCACTTACGACCTTATGTTACTAGACCATCGATGTGCGATCACTCTTGAAAAATATTTACAAAATTTACGATATTTTCCGTAAATGACCTCGAAAGTTGACGAAATGCTACTCCACATTTGATATACAAATTTCGTCATCTCTCGACGTCATTTACAGTAAATATCACACTTTCTGTAAATATATTTCATGAAAAATTGAACATGGGCTTGGGTACAAAATCACATGGCGTGTCTCAATTACTCTCTGACATCGATTAACTTGTCCAATTTCCAGATGTCCAAAGTTATAGAATCTTTATCCAAAGGCCTGGAGTCCAAAGGGCTGGACATAAACCAGTATAGAGAGACACATAATCTCAAAATCAAGGGTGAAGAGAACAAGGAACCAGAGAACAAGGGCAAAGATACGACGAAATCCGGCGGCGTGCTAGTCGCAAAGGACACGTGATAGAGAACTTTGTCGTAGATATAGAGACTACCTATGCTAGTGTCTTTTGATATCAAGTTTATCAGGCCTGATAAACTTGATATCAAAAGACACTAGCCTGGTATTCTATTTATCAGGTAACGTTTTATGCTCGAAAATTACATTAGATGATGTCGTTTTCTATGGACAGAACGCGGACTTGTTTACGTTGCGTCATTACACTGACGTCATTCGGTAACGTCACGTGACGTCAACCGACCAATGGAACGTTAGTTTTCACTTCGTTGTAACCCGGATGTTGATATCAGGTCAATGCCTCATACAACAATATGTTATCAGTCCGTACGTATTCGGTCAATACAGGGCATGTTACCTGATAAATATAACTATTGATGTTATGATACAGCTAGGTGGTCGAGTGGATGAACAACATGTTTACCTGTGTTTTGCCAAGAGGAATTGGCATTTGGAAGTTTGTAAGATGGTTTTACTTTACTATCAAGTTGGGTGAATTTTTGAGAAATAAGAAAGAAGACCAAGGCTCCAGATAAGGAATTAGTAATAGTGTATTTTCACTCGCATCATTTCTGAAGCAATTGGGTATTTCAAAATTTTAATTGGGTAAAAATAAAATCTCACTACTGTTTTTACACATCAACAGACAGCAATTATTGAATAGTTTGCTTCAAAATGAAAACATGGCTTGGCATTTCATTAGAATTGTCAAGTGTTTTCATGGAAAATAAGAAAAATAGGCACTATCTGTGGTCTGCTTATTGTTTTCTGTAGCATGATAAAGGTACCACAAATTTGTTATTTCTTTTTGATACTCGCTTCTTCCGATTTCAATTGGGTTTTTGAAAATTTTAATTTGGTATTTAAGCAAATACTCTGCTTATCTGGAGTACTGGAAGACATAGTATGCCTACTACAGGCTGCATGATGTCTACTCTGTTTTACACCCATTCAACCCATTTCATGCAAGATACTCGTTCATTTACCACATTTTCCTTTCTATTTTCTTTATTTGTCATTGAATGTTCAGTCAAACCTGTGGAAAAATGCCATCCAAGGGACGAGAAAAATCTGGCCTTTGTTCACAGGTCTTTATTCACAGGGTCATTTATGCAGTAACCGAGTAACTGGGAAAATACAAGCATGGCTGCTATAGACAGGGAATTGCTATTCATTGGTGTTCTTTAGCATAAATTCAACTGTATAATTATGTTGTTACCACTCCATTGGTAAACACAATACTTTTGGTGAGAAATCATAAAACAATTCCTTTTTTTTTTTTTTTCTCGAAAAAGAAATTCTACATGTATTTTTTTAGTATGGAATGGGTTAACAAAATGAAATGTCCATGAAATCACTCTGGTGCTGTGTTTGCATTTTTGCGTTTAAGTTTGTACTCGACCACTGCAACAGTAAAACCTTAAGATATGCACTCGATATTCATCTATGGAAATGGTATTCATAAGCAACGGACATATACCATTAGGTTAAACAATATTTATTACAAAATAAATTTTATATGATTAGAAGCAAGCCTACATGCTTATGTTAACCTTATAATGCTGAACACGAAATTGTCGTCTGCTGTTGTTTTATATTTTACCTTTTTGGCAATAAAAACATGGTTTGACAGCACTTTAGAAAAGTGCTGTCAAAGCATATTTTTAATGACAAAAATGGAAAATAAACAGCAGACAACAGAAATTAATTCAGCAGTGTAAGGGTTAAAGAAGACCAATTTCACCTTCCTGTGAACATGACCTACATGTCCTGCTTCACTGACAATGCCAGTAGCCGATTTCATCAAAATTGCAAAGTATACTTTTCTAGCAAAGTATACTTTGAGGGAGTAATCATTTATTTTTCTTGAAATGCATTATTTCATATAGAACTAACGATATATATTTGATGATTAAAAGTATGCAGAATTATTAAACTGAATTTATTACATTATCACAGCCAAAATGGCTGTGATAATGTAATAAATTCAGTATAATAAAAGTTAATAAATTTATCATAAAATTGAAAATTTCACCCTCAAAGCTACTGGATTGGCATATAGTATGACCTCTCACTTGTTGGACACGTGTACATTTATCAGGTAACAAGTTTTGCATTGGCCTCATACATACTAATTGATAACAAATTGACGAGATATGCCTATCTGTATAACAATTACATGACGAGATATGCCTATCTGTATAACAATTACATTCCTTGACGTTCCAATCCAATGGTCGCTACCAAATGACGTCGATGTACTGACGAACGTATTGAAGTCCACATTATTTTCAGTCAAAACTACGTTATATTGGTTTTGGGAGGGGGTCAAGTGATTCTGGTGTGGCGAGGACCAGGATTATTCTGATTTCAAGGCTGAATATATAGTTTTTGATTGTAAATTTTCAGTTCTGATTTTGGGATTTTCCGCCCATTTGTACATGTAATTGAACATGTACTTGTACAGGTAATATATGGGATTTAGTACTAAACCCATTGACCCGGCCTTAAATGACCTTAGCTGTTGATCGGCCGTTAAACCCCAACAAACAAACAAAACCTTATATTGGGCCATGGCCCTTCCTCTAGCATAAAATGTTACCTGATAAATAGAATACCAGGCTCGTGTCTTTTAATATCGGATAGCTTACCAGAGCTCCAGGTAAGGTGCGTAATTTGTAGGTAAATTTATTATTTCTCCATCAAAAATGGCAAGTTGGGAGTGCTTTAGAATCGTCTCAATGAGACGATTCTAAAGGACTCCCAACTTGCCATTTCTGATGAAGAAATAACAAAATTTCACCCAAAGTTGGTCAAATTACGCACCTTAACTGGAGCTCTGGCTTACCTGACTCGTTGAGCCTTGAAATTGCTACACATTTCCTAGTCTCACTGGATAATCTTGATATCACAAGAAACTAACTGGGTATTCTCTATGCATGAAGCTGTTGAATATTGTATTGCAAGATTCTGTGATGAATCACATGCGATTGAAAGCTGTTTAACATTAACTTCTTGCGACCAATCTAAATTATCAATTTACAGTGGAATCTCTCTAAACCGGACACCAGGGTGTCCGGTTTAGAGAGGTTCCACTGTAATTCTGCAATATGAGCACTCCAAGACACGTTCGGGTGCTTTGCAATCATTGCAATAAACAGGCAATAAATGTGAGGGAAAGCAACCAAATTATACGAACAAATGTACTTTTGGTGTCCGGTTTAGAGAGGTTCCACTGTACATGTTTTCATGATGAATAATACGATGCACATGTCTTGTATGTAACTGTGTCATGCCAGTAGATACATAAATGCTATTTCAACATCTGTCCGCCTTTTTACTTCCAGTGAAACTGAGATTTGTATAAAACATGAAAAGAACTGAATGTAACGCAATGGATAATAAAGAAATTTAACATATACATGTAGTGGTTTATTGATCTGGAAACAAACATAATTCTCAAATATATATACATGTATATGCAAAATACAAGAGCTAGTTATCCCATCGCGTAGTGAAAAAAGGTATATTTTTTATCAGAAACATCTGATTGAATTTTTTTTGGACAATCAATATGTTATGAGGATAGTGTACACCATATACTGGAGTTGGTTTACTAGTACATGTATCTGTCATGGCACCCTGCAAACATTTTAACCTGGGTTTTCCCAAACCTGTCTTGAACAGAATGTGACTATGCATACTAAAAAAAACTTAACATATACAGGTTTACTGATCTGGAAACGGATACAATTATCAAATCTATATACTAGTATGTAAAATACAAAAGCTACCAGTGGGTGGCAGGTGGGAGCACGCGATGGGTAATTTAACGATCGGGGTTCATCCTTACCGGAGTCCCGACTGGAGACCTGGTTTGGCCTTCACATACATCTTTGGCATTTTGTATGTGACAGTTGAATCTGGTTATACTCCTTTTGTGATGAGTATTACGATATTCGTAATCCTATTTTAGGGGAAGGGACAAGTGACTGGTGTGGTACACAGGTGGAAGACTCGGACCTATGACACCAAAAAAATGCCTATTAAAAAAAATCCCATTACCCCACCCACTTGGTCTCGTACAGTACATAACGTTAATTCAAGGTGAGCATAAATAGCGCTATTATAAAGTTCGTCCAATTGTGATCGTTCGCCGATCTAAAAAACACTTTTTTCTAATTTTATTGACTTTCTTTCATGATTCGCGTACTATCAGATTATGTCTTCCGGAAACCCTGAAAAGGGAAAGTCCTCGCGTCTATTTTTAGGTTTAACCAATCAGAGATGTTCTTACATAGACGCTTCGGTGGTTATATTATGGAAGATAGTGCATTGACCCAGTTCCAGATAATGAACGAAATTATAGAAAAAAGTGTTTTTTAGATCGGCGAACGATCACAATTGGACGAACTTTGTATGGTTGGAGTCTCTAATGTATATGATCATGGTGCACGACTTTAGTTTGAGCTGGCGATCAGCTATCGGCCAAATATGACCGATAATCCAGCCGGACGGCCTCCGATTCTGTGTGAGATTCTTTCGTACACGCAACTTTCGCTTTGGATGGGGTAATCAAAACGCGAATAACTCAATAAATACTTGAAACAGCGATTTGAAGTGAGTATATTCACACACCTAATACCTTTATCGATTGCCAGAGACATATTTCATACATTTAATCGATGTTTATTGTGTTTGTGCGAGCCGGAAAAAAGAGGACTCTTTCTATAATAGCGCTATTTATGCTCACCTTGAATTAACGTTATGTACTGTACGAGACCAAGTGGGTGGGGTAATGGGATTTTTTTTAATAGGCATTTTTTTGGTGTCATAGGTCCGAGTCTTCCACCTGTGGTGTGGTATGGACCTGGCACCTGGTCGGTTATTCTAATTTCAGGGCTGAATATATTTGTTCTCGATGTAAATATTCTGTTCTGATTTTGGGATTCCCCCCCCCCCCCCAATGCAGCAGGTTAAAATGGGATCGAACCATTTTGGCTGGCCTTACATGACCTTAGCTGTTGATAGGCCGTTAAACACTAATAAACAAACAAACAAAACAAAAGCTACCGGTAGTTAGCCCACTGCGCAGCGAAAATGGGATATTTTTTATCAGAAACATTCTCAATTGAATACATTTTTGCCAATCAATACGTTGTGAGGATATTGTACACCATGATAATACTCCAGTTGGTTTACTAGTATTCACCAGTATGTCCATTAATAAATGAATGGCACCCTGCAAACATTTTAACCTGGGCCTTCCCAAACCTGTCCTGCTTGCCGTTCGGAAATTTATGTATCCTTCGCTGCTTGTGAATCACTTGATGAATATTATTAACCCTTAAACTGTGGGAAACAATTTTTCGTCTGCTGTTGTTTTACAGTTTGTCTTAATTTTGAATTATTAAAACATAGAATCATTTCCTTCTGTTGTCAAATCCTGTCAAATGGAGAAAAATGGAGAAAAAAAACATAATCAACAAACGACAAAATTTACTTCAGCAGTGTAAGGGTTAACATGGTTAAGTAAAAATGGAAAGCAGCCCATGGTGTTTTTGACGGATGATTCTATCATGCTTGGCATTAAATGTGTCTGTGTCGATGGGCCGTTAAGCACCATTCCATTCCATTGACTGATGACTTTCCAGCTACACATCAGACAATACTTCATATATGACATACATCTTCTACTAGAGTCGATTACATGTAGCTGTGTACAGTGCATTTATTACACGTCATCCGGTGATACACCTGTGACCATCTGGCTGCAGTGTGTGGCCCGTGGGACAGTGACACTGGTAGCTACCCCGGAGATTCTCACACCTGTGGCTGCACGGCCTGTGTCGCCGACACTCGTTGATGTCTGAAATGTGGAAGTGACCGGAGAAGTGGGGTTTACCGTAATAACCCGAAATATTTGCACACCATTTGTTTTAACAAACCCTTATAAAACAAATTGTATCCAAATTATTATGAAATACATTGTTGTTGTGATAAACAAGTATAACAGTACTAATCATAATAACGCTATATCCCTTTTGCCTATCAGCGAGGGGATAAATATTTGGAAAAATCTTGCTGTGAGAAACCATATATTAATACCTCCCAAACAAAATTATATCTGGATATTTAGGGGTATTACGCTATGCGTTTTGCGACCAGTGTAGATCCAGATCAGCCTTTGCATCTGCACAGTCTGATCAGGATCTGCACTGTCTGCCATTGCATCAATGAAACGCCTGTTGTGCTTCCAGTACGCAGTATAGATCTTTATCAGGTTACAGGAGTGTGCTATTTGATCAGGAGCTGCACTGATCAGAAATTGCATACATTACTCGTCACAGCCTGTCGCCTATTTCACCAACATTGCAAAGTATACTTATCTAGCAAAGTATACTTTGAGGGAGTAATCATTCATTTTTCCCGAAATGCATTATGTCATATAGAACTAACGACTGCATATATTTGATGATTAAAAGTATGCAGAATTATTATGCTGAATTTATTATATTATCACAGCGAAAATGGCTGTGATAATGTAATAAATTCAGTATAATAAAAATTAATAAATATATCCTAAAATTGAAATTTTCTCCCTCAAAGTATACTTTGCTAGAAAAGTATACTTTGCAATGTTGGTGAAATAGGCTACAGGTGTAATCAGAGTACGCCATAACTATAGGAAACAAGGGAAGTACCTACATGTATGTGGTATAAATCTGACTCAACTGGAATATTAGTTTAAATGTGGAGACGTAAGCTCAGTTTTACTTAAGTATCAGCAATCTATGTTCGAAACAAAGACATGATGTTCGAGCGTGTGGCTTATGTCGGGTATTTGCTTTTGTTTAATTTCGGGGGATGGGTTGTGGCCTATGGTTAGAACACCTGACTACCAATCTTGAGGTTGTGGGTTCAAACCTCGCCTTAGGCATCAACAATGCTTTAATAGTATTTCCATCCAACTGGTCTGGCGGATGAGACTTTAAACTGTGGTTCCCGTCTCTATTGCCTTATTTCGGCTGACGGCCATGATGAGCACTTACCAAACTGACAGACGATTCCGTAGAACCCCGCCAGGCACCTACATTGCTGGTCCACACAGTCTCCCCCATTCCTGCAGCTTGGTATACATGTCGTGTCTGAAAATGGGACGGCCGCGAAGAAAGTCGACTTTAGAACATGTACTGTATAAAGTGTAGTCGGTGTAGATCCTAATCACCATACGTGCTCATACATTCAGAATTAACTATTATTCAGAGGCATACACAATGTTTGATTAACAGGGGCGCGTATCACTAAACTGCTATGACTAAAATGCTGGTAAGTGCAGAATTATGATAGTCTGTAAGTTTCACATTAAAGGTACATGTCCACTCAGTAGGCACAACATGTTCTTTATATCAGAGACATCATCGGAGACATTTTCTTGCACACTAAACATGCATTCACCATTTCCCCACGTATTGATTGGCATTATTACACATTTTATATCAGAAGTAAGTTTCCACACTGATATCAGGGGAGATAACCGTGTTTCCTTAAAATGTTAACGGACATTACTATTTATTCTCTGTATTTGGTTTTCGATGTACAATGATCATACTTTATAATCTGTCGAAAATATTATTTTTTCAGGTTGCACATTTAATTAGTATAAATAATTAAAACATATGCCTCATTTGCATATGAAAATAGCTTGATACCACCGCGCGTCACTATCAGTAAAATAAATATTACTAAATGATAGCGGGCACTTGTAATTTTTAGAACTGGTGGAATAGTGACACAATTATACACTTATTTAATTCATATAAATAAAATGATGTGCCTACTGAGTGGGTATGTACCTTTAACAATGTGTTGTTGTAAACAATTATTGGATTTACATTTATTGAGCATAGGCTGCATATGCAGCCTATGCTCAATACATGTAAATCCATCAATTGAAATTTCCAGACGATCCTAAATTTGCACAACATTTTAGTCATACAGTGTTTAGTGAAACGGCCCCAAATGAGCATGTTGATCTAGGGATATGCTGTAAGGTTACCTTTGTCAGCCAGTGCCCCAAATTGCAAAACATATTTAGGTCATTGATCCTGCAAATAAAAGGAATCGTTTATCTCTGCGTGGACCCAGATCAAAATGGTCCTACATCTGTTGTCAATCACAGAAATTATGGGGCACCAACTACCGTATATTGAATAGAAGGGGTCACTGGAAAAAAGGGGCTTGGGGGCCCCCCTTTTCTGCTGACATCTTAGATTGTATATGTACAGTGGAACGTCTCTAAACTTGACACCCTGATAGGTCCCCAAGGTGTCTGGTTTAGATATGTTCCATCGTAAAACAGACAGATGACTTCCTCGAGATACGTGTCTGTGTTTTATGATCATGAACATACATTATCCTCGGAGATGAAGGACAATGAGACCTATCAAAATTAAGATCAACTAACGTTTCTTTGTGTCCGGTTAATAGAGGTTCCACTGTACATCACACAAGTGGCTGCGAATGGTGGTTTGGATCGACACATTTGGGCATTATGCGCTTTTTTTCCTGGCAGCGATCAAGTGTGATCAAGTGTGGGATAAGCCACATTTAGATCACGGATCGTCAGCAAGTACGAGGAGATAATCCGCGAGCTTTAACGAACGGATTATCGATCGTACATGCTGACGAACGTGATCACATCCTCGTGTCCATAAATTGCCCATGTGCTGTGTAAATGCAGAAACAAAAGTCGAAAAATGTATAAAAAATGTGATAATACTAATTAAGTATGCTTTATTGTAAGCATTTCACCGAAAATAACACCGATAGTACATATAGAAACACATTGTAACAGAATGAACTGAATGTATTAACGAACCCCACCATTAAGAAACCTATGCTTGTATTCAATGTATCGGCGTGATGCTGACTTACTTGAGCATGTGCGTTTGTCGGCACGTAACCGTGAGCCAGGGGGACAGAGACAGACGTAGCCTCCGTACGTGTTCCTACACTGTTGTTCACACAGTCTGTCTCCATACTTGGCACACTCGTCCTTATCTGGAAGGGGCAGATAATTTATTTGTTACGCACTTATTGTGTAATCTTATAGTTATCTAGGATTGCTTCCCTTGTATCGACATATTTTTACTATGTCGATCTCGAAAATCTTAATCAGTCATATTTTCCGTAAATGACGTCGAAATTGACAACATTTTCAGAGCTCTCCGCATGACCTCCGAAGTTTGTGTTAAAATTTCGACGTCATTTACGGAAAATATTGTATTTTTGTTCAAAATTATTAAAAAATTATGTAGCGTTTTGTGATAAGGAGGGGTGATAGCAGAGGCGGGCCGTTGGGCGGCAGAATCTCTATAACCAGTATAAATCTATAGTACATGTATAACCAACCAGTTTGTCAAATAAATGAATATCCAAAGTGAAAGCTCTAAACGATTTACAGAACGACCTAATATATAACATACAATACCAGTATGAGGAGAGCATGCAGTGGGTAATTTAACGATTGGGGTTCATCCTTCCGACTAGAGAACTGTTCGTAAGTGCACAATTATGATAGTCTGTAAATTTCACGTTAACATTGTTTTATTGTAAATAATTATTGGATTTACATGTATTGAGCATAGGCTGCATATGCAGCCTATGCTCAATACATGTAAATCCATAAATTGAAATGTACAGACGATCTTAAATTTGCACTTACGAACATTTTAGCCGTAAGAAGTTTAGTGAAACGGGCCCCTGGTTTTGCCCTCACATATTTCTTTGGCATTTTGTATGTGACAGTTGAATCTGGTTATACCCCTTATGTGAGTATTACGATTATTCGTAATCCTATTTTAGGGGAAGGGGCCAAGTGACTTTGGTGTGGTATGGACCTGGCACCAGGTCAGGTTATTCTAATTTCAGGGCTGAATATATTTTTTCTCGATGTAAATATTCCGTTCTGATTTTGGTATCCCCCCGCCCAATGCTACAGGTTAAAACGGGATTGTATACCTTGTATTGTACCATATACTGTCGAATAAATATTGTTTAAGCTAAAACGGGATTGAACCTGTTTGCCTGGCCTTACATGACCATATCTGTTGATAGGCCGTTAAACACCAATAACAAACAAACAATACTAGTATACATATTTATCCTCAGATCAGGATCATGCTGATTTCAGGGCTGAATATTTATTTTTTATTGTAAATATTCAGTTCTGATTTTCGGACCCCCCCCATTTGTACATGTACTTGAA
>CM055270.1:45610415-45871570 GCA_029237695.1 Conchocele bisecta | reverse complement strand
ATCTACACCGGTAGCAAAACCCATAAGCCCCATTTCTCCAATCACAACCACATAATTATATGAGACATTTTTATTGAAAAAATAAACACAAGTCAATGAGTAATTCACCTGAGACAGTGCTTGTAAAACCTTCTGAACATGCTCTCTGCCAAATGTGTATTCAAAATTCCACAGTTTGATTGATGAGGCTGAACAGGACTTGTCCTCAAACATTCAAACTACATGAGTATGGTGTACATTTTTAGACAGTATGCGGCCAGGTCCCAATTCTTTAAAACTGGCGGGTGAAATGTAACAATGTTTCTGATCTTATGCTGCTATTCAGTAACACCTGCATGTTGTAAAATGATATATTGGGTTTGGGAGGGTGTCTGGCACTGGATCATGGTTTCTGACTTCATTGCCCAGTTTGCATTCCCAATTGCCAGTTTAGTACAGTGTGCAGACTGCTTCTACCCAGTCACCTATCACTTACATGACATGTATGTAAGATGCCTTGCAGGGATTCCGCTGGCGATCGCCACTTTCGCAATTGGCGATAAAAATAAACAATTGGCGATAAAAAATTACAATTTTCCAAAAAAAAAAATCCAAAACATTTTTATTATTTTTTTTCGAAAATTGTAATTTTTTATCGCCAATTGTTTGTTTGTTTTTGAAGTGGCGATTTTTTTTTTCTCCAGCGGAATCCCTGGCCTTGTTAAACGCAAAAAATTAATCCCAATTGTTCAATCATGACTGTTATACATGTAGTTGTTACGGAAACATACAGTCTAGCCCTCTATGAATAATGTAAGTGCATTCAATACACACTTCTTACTGTTTTCTAATTAATGAAACAAAAACTGTGTGTAAACTATAGGTAATCATGCAGTTTTTGAACCAGGTATAAATCCGGCCTGTAAATTACCCCCAATTCTATATACTACAGGTAAACATCAGCCCGGCAAGACAACTGCGACAGGCGGCAGCCAGAAATGGCGCTCCACTGGAGAGTGACAGGGTGAGCCCTATGGACGAGATATTCCTACGCGGGACCAACAGCTACCAGCGGCAGCCAACTTACGATGAGGACAACCAGGAAGACGGGAAACTGGACGAGTCCTGGCCGACCACAGAACGGCCATCGTCCATCAGGTGGGTACCTCGACACTGGGTTATGGAAACATAACACTTCTGTTACTCCGGTACTGAACATCTGCTATAATGGGACATAGCAGATGTTCAGTACTGGAGTATGAGATGTGTTATGTTTCCGTGACTACTATACACAGCATGTACATTGTTTGCAAGCATCAACATTATAGTACCTTGTATAGAAAGGGAAGTGTTATGCAGTGCAACCCCTCTAAACAACATACCCAGGATCGCTACTGAGCCGAATATTTTCTCCAATACAGTTTTAGCTGTGTCTGTAGCTCCATTAATTGATGTGCATTGTTTTCTATTTGCAGAGTAATCATAGTGACATTTGTATTTCCACAACCATTTAAGTGACTGACATGAAGATTAATTTATGTACCTGTATTATGTATATGTTTCCACTCAATGTTCTGTGACTATTTGACAAAACCATTTTATGAATCACAAAACTATGTGTTTCTGAGAATAAAAAAGTTGAATTTATTTCATGATATTGATCAGTTTTCGAATACATATTGGGGCAACCAGACTTATTACATTTGTAGCCAATGAAATTGATCAGGACCTACTTGTTCAGACATAAGAAAAATCACATATTCCGTGACATGAGAAAAGATGCTCAGTGGCATGTTTTGGTCAGATTTTGCATTTCATGTTGGCTTTAAAACCACAGGTTGAAGTAACGGACCGAGGTTTATAAATACATTAAATATGCCTAAAAGCATCAATAAATGAATAAAAAAAAAGCTAACAATTTTTTTTACTCCCTACATATAGACTCCATTTTTTTCTTCATTTATTGATGCTTTTAGGCATATTTAATGTATTTATAGACCTCAGTCCGTTACTTCAACCTGTGTTTACAACCTGTCTAATCAACATTTTGCTGTGCCATATCCCATAAATAGTGATTCATATAACTCTTTGAATTCTAGGAATATACCTGTACTACTTAATCATGTTAATAAAAACTACAAATTTCAAATAAAAATGCAATTAATTTGTTGAAAAAATATATCTCTCCATGACAGTATATGTTGTTACTACTAATTTGAACCATCTTATCGAGACAATTCATATGTTTGATAACAACATATACATTCGAACAGAAATATAGAAACAAAATTCTCCAAATTTGCATACTACTGTAATTGTACCTGGCCATAATGTGCTGAATAACATATTGCTATGATGTATCCCATATTTCAGCCTGAGCGGCGTGGAGGGAGACAGTCCGGTAGACCTGGGCAGGTACTACCATGCCCTTGACCGATTTACTGACCTCAAGAAGACTCTGTCCTTCCCGGACCACGAGAGTCCGACAACGTCACCACGGAAACCAGAGAAGCCTAGTGCCAAACCAGCTGTACAGCAATATAAAGTGGAAGGTACCATCGTGCTGTGTTTATAGGCTACAAGACATTACTTGATTACTGCTAGATGCTAGATTAGTGTGTAGAGGGAGAGGTTACTATATTGGGACTGTGTTTAGTGTTTTTTCCTGCTTGTTGGATACTGGGACATTATTGTAACTATTATGTTGGGCATTTCGCCAAACATAATGGTTACAATAATGTCCCAGTATCCAACCGTTAATCCAAAATAATTCCAGCACAAAAATATTTACACAATTCCCTAACATTTGATTGGCCCGTAGCAAGTCTCTGTCCAAAATTTATATCCCAGTAAACTCCCACGCCGAACTACTTTCCATAACCGTGAGGTGCAGTTAATATAATTCTGAAGAAAACGGAAAATAAACACATTTTCTTGATGAATTTATTTCAAATGATGGAATTATAAGGAATGAATGGCCTTTTTGTTGAATTTATCGGGGATATAAACTTGGAAAAGTCGCGGGAATACTGGACGAAGGCCTTCCGGCCTTCGTCCAGTATTCCGCGACTTTTCCAAGTTTATACCCCGATTAATTCCACAAAAAGGCCATTCATTCCTATAATATATTTTATCAGCTCCCAATGTGAGTGCCTGGAATGATGTGTGTCGTAATGCCTCTGTGACCAATGTAGACATAGATCAGTGCCTGCATTGCTTATCTTTCCATCAGTGAAACACCTGTCTTTCTTACAATAAACAGTATCCTTATCAGCCTACAGGAATCTGCTAGAAAGTCAGAAACTAAATTGGCCACAATCCCAAGAGGGTAATAAATCTGCTTGTTTCTACGTTCTTTTGTTTCCGTTTGAAATGCAATGCAACGCAAGACGTCAATATTTCCCATATTAACATCTCGTGAGTTCATATTGGTCAGCACCTCGCAAAATAGTTCCTTCTAAATCACCACTAATTTGTTTATTTTATTGGCATTTTTTTGAAGCGCATATAAATTGCAAATGATGTGCGTAATAATAAAAAGGTTATTTGATGTGTATCTGGATATATGCCTCTCGTTCCGTCGTGCAACGATATTGCATGCTGCAGAACTCGTGCATATATCCACATACAAATCAAATAACCTATATAAATATCTTTTCAGTGTCCAGGCCGAGTAGAAGTCAGATCCCCGTGAGGGACAGAGGGCGTCCGTCAGATAAGCCGAAAGCCAAACCGGCGACAGTAAAGGCTACACAGGAGGACCAGGCTGTGGTGGATGGCTCTGTCCTACAGAGGTAGGAATTTAACCAGCCCTCTGGGATGGCTTGATAGTCTAGGGGTAGAGCATTGGACTTCAATACCTGTAGCCGATTTCACAAACATTGCAAAGTATACTTAATATCTTGCTAAGTACACTTTGAGGGAGAAATTTTCAATTTAAGGATAACTTTATTAACTTTTATTATACTGAATTTATTACATTCATATAGAACTAACGACTGCAAAATGGCTGTGATAATGTAATAAATTCAGTATAATAATTCTGCATATTTTTCAATCATCAAATATATGCAGTCGTTAGTTCTATGTTAAATAATGCATTTTGTGAAAAATAAATGATTACTCCCTGAAAGTATACTTAGGTAGATAAGTACGCTTAGCAATTTTCGTGAAATCAGATACTGGGGTCGTGGGTTCAATCCCCACCCTCGGCATGAAAATATGCTTTCGGACGAGACTTGGAACTGGTGCTGTCTTTATGAACTCGGTTTTTGCAGGGAAATCATACCCCTTCATCTGTGATTGAAATTGAAGGGGTCACTGGAATAAGGGGGCTAACTCGTGTAGCTAGAATTCTTCCACTGACGCTTTCAAATGTTACTTATACTGAAAATCAGAGTTGGTGGTTGGTCGGGCGAACATGACGGCGTAAATTAACGGAAGGGGTTCCTCCTTATAGGAATCACGCTCTGCCTGGTTTGCCCCTCAGGTACTTTGTATCTTTGGCTCTTTTGTTACCTGGGAGTTGAATTGGGTTATTGCCCATTATAAAAGTAATAAGATTATTACTGATCCTACTGCTTTGGCAGGGGGCCAAGTGATTCTGGTGTGGCGAGGACCTGGCATCAGATCAGGATTATTCTGATTTCAGGGCTGAATATATATATTTTTTTATTGTAAATATTCAATTCTGATTTGGGGATCCACCCCCCCCCCCCACCCCCCCCCCCCCCCCCCCTCCATTTGTACATGTTACTGTACTTGAACATGTTTTTTGTTTGTTTTGTTTATTAGTGTTTAACGGCCTATCAACAGCTAAGGTCATGTAAGGCCGGGCAAACGGGTTCAATCCCATTTTAACCTGCTGCATTGGGGGGAAAATCCCAAAATCAGAACGGAATATTTACATCGAGAACAAATATATTCAGCCCTGAAATTAGAATAACCTGACCTAGTGCCAGGTCCATACTACACCAAAGTCACTTGGCCCCTTCCCCGAAAATAGGATTACGAATATCGTAATACTCCCATAAGGGGTATAACCAGATTCAACTGTCACATACAAAATGCCAAAGACGTATGTGAGGGCCAAACCAGGTCTCCAGTCGAGATTCCGGCAAGGATGAACCCCAATCGTTAAATCACCCATCGCGTGCTCCCACCTGCCACCCACCCACACTTGAACATGTACTTGTGCAGGTAATATATGGGATTTAGTACTAAACCCATTGACCTGGCCTTAAATGACCTTAGCTGTTGATAGGCCGTTAATTGGTTGAGGCTGAGCTGTGCTGTGCTGATTTCCTGATTTATTTGAGTATACATTTTGATACATGCTCTGAAAGTCTTTTTACTTGCAGACTCTGGGGCTATGACTAAGGAGTAAGTGCAAAAATAAAGTTCACAAAATATTAGCACTGACGTCTGATGTGACAGTGCTTAGTTTTACAGTGAAAATAACATGAAGAACCTATTAAGCAATGTGACGTAAAACATAAAATATTGGTCAGTTCAAACGTCAAGATGACCTTGAAGTTGTTAGGGAATGAAACTTTCTATTTTCCAACTTGTCTATATACTACTATTGTCATGTCACCTAGATACATAGAGCGGTTCCGGAACAGTGCCCCACTCAGCCGCGATGACAGACTGAGACAGAAGGAGATGGGGTCCAAGGATTTCTGGTGGCTCTCCAGTGGCCCACCCACACCGTCAGATAGCTCCACCCCCAAAGATGAGGAGAATGGGGGCAGAAAGACCCGCCGTGTGACTCCGCCCCTAGCGACAGGCCCACCCCTCACTACAGCCAATCTGGACAGGTTTAGAGAGAAATCCGGACAGGTGAGATTGGAGATATTATATGTATATATATTACTGTGACTGGTGAAAGGGGGCTTATGGGTTTTGTGACTAGTGCAGATCCAGATCAGCCTGTGCATTTGCCATTCCATAAATGAAACACACACCATGCTTCTAAGCAATATAGATTGTTATCAGGAGTGTGCTATACGGTCAGGAGCTAAATTGGTCACAAATCCCATAAGCCCGATTTCTCCAGTCACAACCACATATTAGCCTGTTGTTGAACAAGTAGGTATCCAATGGAACCACTCCAAACTGGACCCCGTCTAAACCAGAATTTGTAATACATCAGACGGACATTATTGTTCCGAAAACCAAAATTGAAACACATTTTCAAGTCCACAGTTCATCATTTTCAGGACACCCCCACCCCACTAGCCCCCCACCCCACAAAATAATGACTATTTAACCATTCCCTGACCCCTGTGTGTTTCCAGAATGCGGGTGGAGTGTCGTGGCCCCCAGAGTCCCCGGGCCACAAGAAGACCATCGAGCTACAGGAGCGGGCCGACAGGCTGTTGGAGAGGAGGTATGCCATACTACTATACCACGCTCCATGACTTAACCCTTCCACCCCTAAATAACTTGAATTGATTTTGATACAGTCTACACTAATTTACTAAAAGTTCAAGGGACTGGGGGAAAATACTTTTGAGGTAACTCTCATCTGGATCTACACTGTTTGCAAACTCTGCTAAAGAGGTCTGAAGTGTTATGTAGAGGATCTTACATTATTGTTCATTTAATATGATATTTACTCATTCATTGACATCTCATCCATGTTGACAAGACATAACTGACTGAGTGTTGTAAAGTGATGTCTTTAATATGGGCCGTCAGCTGAGAAAAGAAACTGAACAATATTTGTAACACTGCAATCTGCACACTTACACAGCTGTATCAGAGTTGAATACTTGTGATGACAGCAGTAATAATTTTTAAGTGACGGAATTGCGTACATCATAGGCAGTGATCAGTTTGCACAGATGTCTCTCTATTCAGTCTATCAGGGCCTATGCTATTTGCCATTCAGTGACTATAGTTTATAGCCTTACTGCTGTCAGATACATGGTTACAATCATAACTGTAAGAGAACCAGGGATAGTAATGGGTATAAAACATTCTGGTTATGTTCACCAAATTCCTACTCGAAATCACAGAGTTTAATTGGCCAAGACTGAGCTCAGCTCAGTCTCGACCAATCACACTCAGTGATTTTGGCATGACCGTGGAGTATGTGCTCTGAATATTTATATATACATGGCCAGGATCTATATAGCCAATATAGTAATTCCCGTTTCTCATTTGTCGGCCGGCCATGTTGCAGCAGTAGCACTGCCGTGTCTACCGACCCTGCGGTGTCCACAGAAGGCCTAGGCAGCAATGCCAGTGACATGTCCAGCTTCGAGGAGTACTCATACAGGCCCAAGTTTGCTCAATACATAGGTAGGTAGCTTTTTGGAAATTTACATTTTTGGTCACTACATAGATGGGTAGCTTACTGAAATATAGGCAATTTGCAAGCACGTTGTACCTAGGTAATCTTCTTACTGGGAACTGTGCTTTGGTCAGACTGTGGGTACATATGCCGATCTAGAGTTACTCGGGGGCCGATTTTGGAAACACATTTGGGTCCTTTTTCGTCGTGGCACATGACACGGTCTGTTAGACAAGAGAAAGAACTCTGTTGTATTTTCAGATATTTTCTGATGGGTTACCTTCCATTGGTGGACATTTTTTAGTTTCACATTGTACCCTTCTCCACAATTTGCTGTATATGTTTATTATGGCAAGAGGAAATCAAAGGACTGAATGACTTGAAATTCTTCACAGTATGTGTTTGTGGCTGACACATAGACTCATAATTAATCTAGAGTGGAAAGTGTTTCACGAAAAATAAGCGCGGGAATTTCACAATAACAACAACAACAAGAGAATGGAAACTGAAACAGAAGATTGTATTTGTGCACCGAACCATGGAGTTACAAATCGCGAATAATCGAGTGTGGCGGTTAATCGTCACACCCTTAGACTACGGAAACATTTGCAATAACATAAATTCAGCACAAAAAAATCAAACGAAACATTTATCACACTGAAAAAGGCGATCAATCTGTTGGAACTAGGTTATGGCGTAAGACCCATGTTTTTAAAAAGTTCACCCCACAAAATATGTGCTGCGACCGACATATGCTCATTTGCAGAAAATCGGTCGGACCTCAAATTTTGATGTTGGTTGTAAAAGTTTTCACTAGTGCTCGAATAAAAAACCATACCACGTTTTCAATGAGTTATCTCCCCATGGCAACAATTCACCAATATTGTCTTTGGTATCCTCTATAGGAATGAATGGCCTTTTTTGTGGAATTTATCGGGGTATAAACTTGGAAAAGTCGCGGGAATACTGGACGAAGGCCAGAAGGCCTCGTCCAGTATTCCCGTGACTTTTCCAAGTTTATATCCCCGATAAATTCAACAAAAAGGCCATTCATTCCTATTAATTCCAGCATTTGAAATAATTCATCAAGAAAATGTGTTTATTTTCTAAAGACTTATTTTAACTGCGCCTCACGGTTACGGAAAGTAGTTCGGCGTGGGAGTTTACTGGGATATAAATTTTGGACAGAGACTTGCTACGGGCCAATCAAATGTTAGGGAATTGTGTAAATATTTTTGTGCTGGAATTATCACAGCATAACTATCACTCAATATTCCTCTTTCTAACTGGTTGTGTTACAGAGCCGGGTGTGGCTCCCCGCCCCCAGCCGCCCGTAGGCGCGCCCCACAGTTTCCAGCGCCCGGAGGACGACCCCCTATACCAGTGGCGACTGAGGAGGCGCATGGAGCAGGCCCAGGACTCCGCCCCCAAACACCCTCAATCCTTCAACTTCCTCAGCAAAACCGACCAGCAGGTAAACTCAGAGACTAGCTGTCTATGTAGCTATTCATGCCCCCTGTCTAATAGTAGTCCCACCCCAGTCTCATGTTCTAAGTCGAAATATGTTGGGGTATTCATTCTGCATAGCTGGTGTAACAGTATAATAGTTTCCAACCAGGTGAAAAACATTAGTTTTGCGTGTACAAAATATTTTCCCATGTTTTAGTTACGGCAAGATTGGTTGTACTGAGCAGAGCTACTTTTCTTGTCTGTCTACATTGTGTAAAAATAATTTATTTTTTTATTTTATTGCTTTCAAATACATATGTATATATACCCTAACTGCATGTTCCTTTTGTCAGCTCGTGTATAAAAATTACTCACTGTTGAGAACATAACAACAGAGAATTGTTTGTTTACCCCTTGTAGAAGAAGATTGAGGCGAAACTGGATGAGTTTAAACAGAAGTTGTCGGGTAAAGACGCCATGGCCCCAATGTCAAGAACCACCCCCAGACTGGCAGAGTGCCAGTTCACACCGGCACCCCAGGTTAGTATCTGGTGGTAAAATATTTTCAGTTAACCCTTACAATGCTGAATTTTTTTGTCTCGCCCGCGAAAGTGGAAAGCGAGTCATAGGTTTTGCTTTTCCGGAGTCGGCGGCGGCGGCGTCCTCATTCAATGTTAAGTTTTTGTGTTATGGTCATTACTTCAACACCTTATCAACTACAGTCATCAAACTTTATACATACCTTTACTATGATATGTAGATGAATATAGGACTAGTCTCGGGGGCCCCACGGTCAAGGCCCCAGGGTCAAGGTCAAGGCGGAACAAGGCGGAACAAGGCGAGACATTTGATTCCGCAGAATTCTTGTTTTGTCTGCTGTTGATTTTTTTTTTTTTTTAATTTTTCTCAGTAAAACCATGGTTTCACAATACTTTAGAATGATCATAACATTTTGTTAAACCATGGTTTTACACAGAAAAAAGACAAACTACAAAACAAGAGAAGATGATAATTTACATTTCCTGTTTTGTAAGGGTTAACGATTGAACTAAGAAACGTGACGTCAATTTCGCCAATTTTAAAGCTGACGATATCCTGGCAATAGTTCATTTTCCAAGTTTGATTACATATTCATATGATTGGTCAACAATTACTTCTAATTTGATTTAGGGATGATGGATTGTGAACTAGGGATTAGAACACCTGACTTCCAATCCGAAGGTTGTGGTTTCAAAACCTCACATTAGGCATCAAAAAATACTGTCATAGTATGTCCATCCCAGTGGTCTTTCAGATGAGACTTGAAGCCGAGGTCACATCGCTAAATATTACCTTAGCTGTAGCTGGGACGTTAAACCCATTCACTTTAACTTTTTCTACTTGGGTTTCCGTAGGTTATGGGTAAAGTATTGCCGAGTCAGCCAGACACCACCCACAGAGACTTCGAGCCCCAGATTGCCAGTCCCACCCTGCACCGACGGCAACCCCACAGTCAGCCGGTGCCCGACGTAGACCCACATCTGCACCTGATGTGTGACCTTCTCCCCTGTCCACACGGTGCACAGTACAGGCAGGGAACCACTAGCAGGGGAGATGGCTCTAGTAAACTTTCGACTGAGCCTCTCAGGGGAGATAACTTAGGTGTTGCATTTGAGAAGGGTAAAGTTGTGAACACTGAGGAACGTGATGGAGATGCCATGTCGAAGTATAAACAATTCCTGCAGGCTGAGAAGCCAGATGTGGAGCAGGTAGATACTCCAGATTCCCGTGCGGGTGATAAACAAACCCAGCAGGCCAGAGATAATGGAGATATTGAAACATCCGATGGACACAGGAATCTACACCATACCCGTGATCTCTCCGGAGATAGACCAAGGGCGAAACATAAAACTGCACAGACGGGTGACACGGCTCAACAGAGACATGTAGCAGGTAATCAGCTTTGTATTTATATCATACATTCTCACTGATAACATATTGTCATATCAGGCATTGACCTGATATGAATAACTGGGTTACAACAAATTGAAAACTGACGCTTCATTGGTCCGCTTCATTGGTTGAACAGCGTCACATGATGTTACCGAATGATGTCAGTGTTATTGACGCAAAGTCCACATTCATTTCAACAAAAGTGTTTTTTTATATTTGGCTGTTTTATCTGTTGATATCCAGTTTATCAGGCTCGGCTTGGAAACGGTAGGAATTCCTTGGATATCAACTGACACAAGATTGGAATTCTATATTTATTGGGTAATCAGCTTGCATTAGCCTACTACATACTGACTGACAACCAGCTGCACGTTTTCCGCTTTATATGCAACAGGTTGCAATATATTGGTACCCTATTTCATCAACATTGCAAAGTATACTTTACTAGCAAAGTATACTTTGAGGGAGTAATCATTTATTTTTCCAGAAATGCATTATTTCACATAGAACTAACAAATGCATATATTTCATGATTAAAAGTATGCAGAATTATTATACTGAATTTATTACATTATCACAGCCATTAAATGGCTGTGATAATGTAATAAATTCAGTATAATAAAAATTAATAAATTTTTAAAAAAATTGAAAATTTCTCCCTCAAAGTATACTTTGCTACTAAAGTATACTTTGCAATGTTGATGAAATGGGCTACAGAAACCCACTTGCCCACAAGGCCTTTATCAAGGAATTAGTTTCTACTAAACGCCAAGTAGCATCCATTATATTGGTACCCAGCTATACAGTAAAATGTGCATCATAGCATTTACACTTCACACACTTAAATATAGAAAAAAACAGCGGAGCGTTGATCTTCATACTTCTCTATATTGTTATTGAGAGACAATTCTACAATACGACACAAAAATATTACCATAAACTTACATAATAAAGTGTGTATTAGCAAAATCACTCTCCACGAAGTAGAAAGTAAACAAAGAATGCTTCAAACGCACATTTGGAAAGACTACTCCGTCATAACTCTTATGTAATGCAGTGTAATGAAATGTAATTAGAGTTATGTACTCAGAACTAACTGACAACTCTTGCTGCATCCTACATTGACTAGATACGCACTTCTGGGTCAAATGCTACTGGTGTAATGAAACCGTATATTAACTCTTTGCATGCTAGGAAATTTGTGGGCTATAAATAGTTAAAAAATAGCAGATGACAATTCATTATATTTTCTTTTATTTCTCCTTATAAATGTCATGAATATGTCTTGGAATTTCATTATCACAATTCTAATGAATTTTCAAGACATATTTACAGAGAGAAACTAGAAAAAGTCGATGGCGCGCCATCGCAATATACCCACTTTCCCCAAATGCTAAGTCCGAAAGGGGGAGGTAATCCATGATGGAGGGTCGGATAAAAAATCCGAATTCACTTTGCGCATCAGCACATCAAAACGAAGCTACGAACCAAATATCAGACGCGTAGGTATTAAGGTGAAAATGTTTTTCGACCTACGAGGAAAAATAGTGAAATTCTAAGTCCGAAAGGGGGAGATAATCCATGATGGAAGGTCCGATAAAAAATCGGAATTCACTTTGCACATCATAACGAAGCTACATATGAAATATCAGAAATGTAGGTATTAAGGTGAGAAAGTTTTTCGACTTACAATGAAAAATAGGGAAATTCTGAGTCCGAAAGGGGGAGATAATCCATAGAGGAGGGTCGGATCAAAAATCCGAATTCACTTTGCGCATCTGCACATGATAACGAAGCTACATACCAAATATCAGGCGCGTAGGTATGAAGGTGAAAAAGTTTTTCGAGTTACAAGGAAAAAATGGGAAATTGTGAGTCCGAAACGGGGAGATAATCCATGATGGAGGGTCGGATCCAAAATCCGAATTCACTTTGCGCATCTGCACATGATAACGAAGCTACATACCAAATATCAGGCGCGTAGGTATGAAGGTGAAAAAGTTTTTCGAGTTACAAGGAAAAAATGGGAAATTGTGAGTCCGAAATGGGGAGATAATCCATGATGGAGGGTCGGATCAAAAATCCAAATTCACTTTGCGCATCTGCACATGATGACGAAGCTACATACCAAATATCAGGCGCGTAGGTATGAAGGTGAAAAAGTTTTTTCGAGTTACGAGAAAAAATGGGAAATTCTGAGTCCGAAAGGGGGAGATAATCCATGATGGAGGGTCGGATCAAAAATCCAAATTCACTGCGCATCTGCACATGATAACGAAGCTACATACCAAATATCAGGCGCGTAGGTATGAAGGTGAAAAAGTTTTTCGAGTTACGAGGAAAAAATGGGAAATTCTGAGTCCGAAAGGGGGAGATAATCCATGATGGAGGGTTTGGATCAAAAATCCAAATTAACTTTGCGCATCTACACAGATAACGAAGCTACATACCAAAATATCAGGCGCGTAGGTGGATGAAGGTGAAAAAGTTTTTCGAGTTACGAGGAAAAAATGGGAAATTCTGAGTCCGAAAGGGGGAGATAATCCATGATGGAGGGTCGGATCAAAAATCCAAATTCACTTTGCGCATCTGCACATGATAACGAAGCTACATACCAAATATCAGGCGCGTAGGTATGAAGGTGAAAAAGTTTTTCGAGTTTACGAGGTAAAATGGGAAATTCTGAGTCCGAAAGGGGAGATAATCCATGATGGAGGGTCCGGAATCAAAAATCCAAATCCAAATCTTACTGCGCATCTGCACATGATAACGAAGCTACATACCAAATAATCAGGGCGGCGTAGGTATGAAGGTGAAAAAGTTTTTCGAGTTACAAGAAACGTGACGGACGTACGGACGGACGGACGGACGGACGTACGGACGTACGGACGGACGGACACCCGTGACGAAAACAATATACCCGTTTTTTTTTACAAAAAAAGTGGGTATAATAAAACATGTACTCGTAATTCGTTTGGCGGATATATTCGTTGCTAGCATGCAAAGAGTTAATAAGCAAGTCAACATTGTTTGCAACGAAAAGCACTTCATTTGTTCATTGTGTATCATAAAACACTACCTGATATTTGTAATATCATGCTTTGGATATCAAGTTGGCCTAACAGGCTCGGCTCGGAAACGGAAGATTCAGAATTCCTACCATTTCCGAACTGAGTCTTATAAACTCGATATCAAAAGACACTAACATGATATTCTCTATCTTTCTCCATAAGTGACTGATGGTGATGCAAACAAAACATGTGACATGGGTGAAGATAATCGCACGAGGGGACAAAGGTCAAAAGGTGGAAGATCAGACGGTGGGGGGAGCGGAAAGGAAGAGCATGTACCCAGACCTACACATTCCAGTAGTCCAAAGGTGGACGGTCGTAATGTGGATGATGCTATTGGCCAGGTACTGTGTAGGCTGATACATAATAGGAGACACAGCTATGTGATCTTATACCTAAGAAACAAATGAACAATATCTTTTGTAATTTATGTCGAAAGTTGACGAAATGTTCAGAGCAAATGCAGAATAGAATTCCGCATTTGCTATGAAAATTTCATCAAATTTCTACATCATTTACAGAAAATATGACAGTTTCTGTAAATATTATTTAGTAGGTACAAATTCACATGGCTTGTCTCATGTCGGTTTAGTTACATTTGATTGCAATTGAAAATTGATTGAAATTACATGTATGTCATCATAACCCCCCCCCCCCCCCCCCCCCCCCCCCCCCCCACCCCATGTGGGGGGTATACTGGAGTCAGCTTGTCCGTCCGTCCGTCCGTCCGTCCGTCCGTCCGTCCGTGTTTCCGTGTTTCCGTCCGTCACAAAACTTAACAATTGTAAATTTCCTTTTAACTTCTCTTTCCCTTTGCGGAAATCTTTCATATTTTACCCACCCCTTCTCTGACACTCGTACATCATTCTGCAACAAACCTACGACCCCCATTTATGCCAGGGGTCACGGTCACGGACTTTTATCTCAAAATGATAGTATGCGAGCTGGAATTCATTCTAGATCAGGGCTGACGCGGGAGGGTATTCTGTAAGCCCCTGCTTACTGACAAATCTAGTTGATTCTACTATCGATTATGAAAAGGAATAAATGGTTATTCATCACAAGTTAATATTGAATAGTATTTCCACAGTATTATTATTGGTTCATGGGTAAACAAACAAAATATTGTATTATAGTACCGGTACATTCAAATATCTGTGGCTGGATGCTTATCCCGTCTGCATGGGTCACCAGTCGGTCAATGAAACACTTGTCATGTTTCTAACAAACAGTATACAGGTCATTCTCATTATCTCGAAGCCGTATGGATTGATGAAAATATATCGACATATCCGAACTTCGAGATAACAATTCGCCAAATTTATCGGTATCGACAACCGATATATCGACATATCCAATATCGAGTTATCAGGAGTAAACTATATGATCTATATAGGGAATTCTGCCGGGATCTGGGTTGTATAGTATATCGAGATAAGCAGGTATATCGTCATAAACAATATCGAGATAACGAGATTCAGCTGTATATCCTAATCCAGCTGCAGATGTACAGTAGCAGATGAGGCACTTGCCAAACGACATATAGACTAGACGTATTTCTATGAAATGTGAATCCTAGAAGCATTTTTTAGTAAAAGTTGGCAACCTGACTTTTTAACATAATTAAGGTATGCTGAATTCAACTAGCCCGGTTGCCAAGTTGAATTTTGAGTTTTTGACTATCTAATTAGCATAAACAAAATGGCTGCCAAATTGAAAATTTTCGGCACTTTCTTGTGACAGGCACTACGATTAGTTCATGGTTTTTTCGGTTACAATACTTTCTTGGCATTATTTGCTAGAACATGTCGTCTAGTATCAAAATCCACCATGTGTGGTGTGTCTTCATAGCTTAGCATTCTTTTTCAAATCCAAGATGGCCGCCAGAAACATGAACACACTATTATTTGCACACAAGCCTACATTTGATGACGATTTTGAGGGTACATGTATATGCACACGTTTGTTGCTACATTTGTAATAAGCATCATAAATATATGTCTGCAATTGAAATAGTATAAATGAAATTGAAGTTGCGAAAAATCCAAAATGGCCGCCAAAAAAGTAAACATACTATAAAGTGTGCATATACATATTTCTTTATGATTGTAATTGGAGGGGATGTGCACACATTTCCTATGGTAATAAGCAACAACAATATATTTCTGTAATTGTAATAGTACATATGAAATCTGAGATGCAACAAAAATACAAGATGGCCGCCTAAATATATGACAGTACTATAAATTGCACATGACCAGCCATATTAGTGTAATGTTGATGATATATACACATGGTGTCCATGTTAATATGCACGATAAGTATATTTTAAGTCCCAAGTAAGTTTAAGTTATATGTTCACGTTGGTCTGTGGGCTGATGTTATTTTAACTATGATAAATATTCATTTTCATTCAAGAAAACCTTCGCCAAAGTGTCACGTATACTATGATTTGGTATCACTATACAACGTTATATATTGCTGCTACAAATTCCAGTCAGCATGTACAGTTGTTAGACAAATCACATAGTATTCATGCAATGCCTCTGATCGTTAATTTGTTGCTGGCATACACACATTGACGTGCATTGTAATCCTGATTTCCGGCATTTGCAGCGTTGTGTTTTGCACTGTGTCTGGCATGCACATGCTACCATCTCGAGACAACTGTCTGGAATGGGACTCAATGACATCAGTATTGGCTGCAGTCCGGATTCCCCGAGTCTCCATCCCATTTCAGACGGTGAAGGGAGCTCAGATGTTGGGCAATGTGCATTTCTCCATATCATCGCTTGATAGTGAACTCTCATCAAATGGAAACGTAGCGCATCACTTGTTGGGGCCATGGCCTCTGGTCTGCCCATCTTGGAAAACAATATGTGCCGTGCTGCATCAACAGAGTCCGTTCTCTGGACATTATATATTCGGCAGACAAATGCTTCTGAAGATTTTATGGTTTCCTCTGTGAGTGCACCAATGCCCAAGTTCTTCAGCAACTTATGGTGCACTTCGAAGACTTTCCATGATGATTGTTTGGTGTGATTCGCGATGTATGAGGTTGTGTCACACCCAGTTAATGCGTGAAATGCTAACAAGGATTCTGCTGAGCCTCTTGGTAGTTTGTTGAAAACTGCATCAATGGGTATATACCGCCGTTTCTTAGATGTGCCAGACATCATCCAGAGATGCTCACATTGCATACGTTCAAAGTGAGACACCAACAGCAGGAGAACATCAGTGTCTCTGGAGGACACAACAACTGTATTGAAGTGGCTGTGTACGGCATGCAGCACCAATCTCGTGTATGCTTCTTCTTGTGTGGATTTCAGAGGTGTCAAATCAGTTGTACATGTTGATGATTTGACCTCGAGTTCCTCTATAAATCCACCGGCAACTACAATGTCTTTATTCCTAGGCGCCTGGGAACACAGTTCCTCAGACAGGAAATTTGCTAGATCTGCTTTATTATCAGCTAGTGACAGGAAATTCGACCAGTTCTTTGGAAGAGGGACATCACGGCCTTCCACAAGCCGCCTGATGGGCCGTGCGCCTTTACTGCGTCGCGTTCTGGTTGTACTCTTGATTGATTCTGCCCTGTATCTGTCGAACACAATATCAATTCTTTGATATTTGGAACCCGCCTTCATCACTGTGTTGACGTATAAGTCGGCAAGATCTCCAAAGGTCACAGCATCATCAGGCTTTCCAAGAGTTACTACCTATGCCTGTCCATCAATGATAAGGCAAGATGATGTGTCAGGTAGTTGAATCGTCTCGGGACAGTCTATGCCTTCTGATATGACGTTAGCAAGTACCGACTTGTTTCCTGTGCGTAGTGTACCATTCATTTCGGCAAGGGATACAGGGACCGGAAGCAGCTCATGCTTGAGTACAGATGGCAAATCAACTGGCCGATCCGCCTCATATGCAGTAATGAGACGCCGGAGGACATTTCTGTCAGCCTTCAGAACAGTGTTCTTGTCTTTGTCCTTTGTGTGCTTAGCCACTTCATATAAAGTGGCGAATGTTGGGGCGTTATTCCTGCGCAGAGGTTCATGGAATGAAACATCTGGCTCATCACACTGCTCAGCCACGATCATCCTGTCCTGAACGAATGTCTTGACTTCTGCTTGTCCAAGCTCCTTGGCACTTAGTAGTGAATCTTGAATGGACTCTGTTGCTAGGTCTTTCGTAGCAATGTTTTGCAACATATCTGGATGTGATACAGATGCGAACACGCTGAATCCTTGGAAGGTAGAAAGTAATGAACTCTCGTCAGCATTGTCTCTTGTTTGTCGTGATTTGGTTGCTTCGTTATGAATGTCTGTACTCCCTCGGTGGAGACCGTACAGTTCATGTGTTTGTTCTGCTATGTGCGATCTCAGGTTAAAGGAGAGCGTCCACCTGCACAGAGCTGTTGTCGTCTTGGTTATACCAATGATACCACTCCCTTTTTGCCTGTGCCGTTTATCCCATTCCATGCCCGGCCCTGGTCGGGATCTACTTGGCTGAACTTTTGTGCAGATCTCTTGACAACAAAATTGCCCCTTTGAAACTCTGATAGAACTGGTTCCGGAAGCTGATGCATCTCCACTAGATACACTGGACCCCATCATGCATAGTTCAGGTGGTCATATCGCTTGAAGTAGGGCAACATCAGACTGAACGAGTAAAGATGGAGATTCCAGATGCCATCACGTTGAGCTCGAGTGTATTGTAGCAGTATTGCGACCATGTCCATATATTGCCACCAGAAGCTGAAGTTCACATCATCAGATCTATGCTCAACAAATTCATCCAGTAACGTCCTGAACTTTTCCTGATCCAGAAATGTTATCAGTTCAGGAATAGTATGTTGGTCGTCATCAGCAGCCATCCTGCCAATGCAAACATGACAGTCCTCGTCCGCATTTGCAACAGATGAGAGAAAGCTTGGCATCAGGAGACGCCACAGAGCTTGCAAAGTCAGTTTATGTGCTCTCAAAGCTTTGTTGTATGCCTTTCCTGTCAAAACACGTTCTACAGTGCCTTGTCCGAGGAGTCCACTCTCCACCACACCTCAGCTAGTCCGGAACCATTCATATGATCTCCTATCGCTTTGAGGAAGTTCATCGATACATGGAGACCACCAAGGCAAGGTATTAACGTATCCTGGTATTCGGGAACAGACCACTTCAGCTCCATAAGTCTACAGTACAGCGCTTGGTCGACTGTGAGGACTGTATGTTCCTGTCCAAAATGTGAAGATATTGCCATACATCTCTTCACGGCGGTATTCAAAGTATCCATTTCGTGAGCGGGGGCAAGGATTATAGGCAGATATCCTACAGCTGTCTGGTCTGGTTCCTCTGATGACAATGACTGGTTGAATACTGTCCAAGAAGCTTTTATTTCTGAATTTTGACGACGCATGAAGAAAGCTAGTTCTGTTGCTTTTGCTTTTCTTGCACACTCATTGTCCTCCTCAGATTTGCTGAAGTATGATTCGTCGACTGGTGCTGTGAATGTTGGCTTGCATGTTCCATGCTTTATACTGACAGGATGCAGCTTCTCAAGGGCATTTGGCACAATCAAAGTATGTCTTGTCGACAGCTCGAGATTTTTCAGAGAGACGTCAGTTGTTTGGCCTCGCTGCCATGCTGCCATTTGAGTTGCATGGAAATTATTCTTTCCATCGAGTGTTTCATCAAGGATGTCAATGTTATCACATGTGTAATGGATGAATTTATTTGCCACAATGTTTGGTGGAATGACAGCACCAGTTGCTTGGTCCAATGATTTGAGAGTACTCTCAGCCAATGAAGTGTCAACTTGCAACACCTGCTCATAACTCAAACAATGCCCTGCCTTGTTGAATAATCGTACCAGATCTTTTGACCATGTGGCTTGATGAAGAGTACTTGCGAGACCAACATGTTTTGGAGTCCATTTCTTGCCACCACTGACACAGTAAACTAGATCTTGTGCCAAACTCAGAACTCTGCTCTGAACATGTTCTTCATTGTTCCCACTGCTATCATCGTCAAGGGATGCTTGGCCACCGACGATCAGTCTCAGTAGCATATATAAACTATCTGGAACGCATGCTATAGCATCTTCTTCACTGACAGAGAACCCTTTGTGTCCTGGCGTTTCCATCATGTCTCCACGGATCTTCAGAGCTACATGAACAAGTGATAGGAAAGTGTCATCCTGTGGCTCATATTTAGGAAAAGCTAACTTCTCGCTCTCCTGTGTGTCTACTTCCATCTTCAAAACTGATGTTGGCTTGTACTCAGTGGGAATCAGTACTGTTCGTTCCGATATACACCTGTCAAGAGGTTGAAAGAAATTGAAAATATCCCCAAGCTGTGACTGCAAATTTTCCTTGAATGTCCCTCTTCTGCTTTGATAGGACTGCTGAATCGTGGTTGACGATTCTTCAGCAAGCTCCTTATACCTTTCCCATACATCATCGAGAAGAATCACGTGTCCTTTGTCAGCTGATTGGCGGAGCTCCTGGCAAAGCCATATCATAGCAAGGTCTGTATTTGATGATTCCAGCTTTGTTTTGGATGTAGACCTGTTGAATGCGCTGAGACAATTCAGATGGTATTTGGCCTCAGCTGCAATTAAGTCAATAACTCCTGCCAATCGAAGGCCAACTTCGTAGTCAAGATGTGATGCTTGAATTATTTGGTCACTCATTTGCGTAGTCATGACCGAGATCAGTCGTGACTTCTTACTTGTAGTTGTTTGACAGAATATGCAAAGGCTCCAGTTGACTCGCTGCACACCTTTTCGTAATGAACGCCTCTCACATGTACCACCTGGAACACTTGTGCTGCAACATTCTCCCTCTGTTGAAACATCAGTCTGTGTCTTTCGAAGACGTTCTATTTTACCCTTGTGTGTGAAGCCGGCATAGCACAGTTTGTGCCACACAAGAGATACGGGTGTGGCAGAACCTAATGCAGTCTCAATCCGATCAATTACGTCTATATGTTTGGAGTCCCTCAGTTTCTTTCTGCTACATGCTGCATGCCTGACTGTTGTCAGTCCATGTTCAGTTACTTCACTCAGGTTTGTTTTGGGTTTATTTTGATGCTTGGCAGAAAATGCACTGGCTGTAGTCTACAGGTGACGGCCTCTTCAAGCTAATCATGGGATCCATTGTAGCCCACAAACAATCCCTTTTATAAGCGTATGTAACTAGAACAACACCGGTATGTATTTAGTATGTAATAAAATATCGTGTTTCGGTAAGGCACAACAAGTGTGATCTTTTCAAAATTCGATAATACACATAGTATAGTAGCATACGTATAAATGATAGCGATGATGCATTCTGAGGGCCAATGCGATAAACTTTACTACAACCGAAAAAAATGATAGCGCTGTTGAGATTTGAACACTAATGGAATTTTAGTAATAAATGACTGCAGATGTTGAGTCAGTGACATCTATTTTGTTGTTGTTGCTATTGTTGTTGTCGTTATATATACGATGTTGATTATATCCAGGCGCTGTATTTTCATGATTGAGCATAAAGTTGCTACAGAAAATGTGTGCACATCCCCTCAAAATTACAATCATAAACAAATATGAGACGCGCCGCGACATAACGTACCTTCGGGTATTTGGAATATTCGCCGTAAATGGTTTGGAAAATTGAACGTAATTTTTGTACGAATTTGACGAAAATTGCAGAGCAAATGCTTAATTTAATTCCGCATTTGCTCTGAAATTTGCGTCAAATTCTGAAGTCATTTGCAGGAATAATGTTCAATTTTCACAACCTTTTACGGCGAAAATTCCAGATACCCGAAGGTACGTTATGTCGCGGCGCGTCTCATATGTATATTCAAGTGCAATTTATACATTGTAGTAATTTCAATATTTTGGCGGCCATGTTGGACTTTTTCGCAATTTGAATTTCGTTTTATACTATTAACAAATAGAGAAATATACTTATCATGCTCATTAAAACAGACAGCATGCGGACATGCCATCAAAAGTACAACCAAAATGTCTGTTCAAGTGAGTTTATAGTATTTTTCATATTTTTGGCGGCCATCTTGGATTTTCATAAAAGCAAGCCCATTAGCAATCCACACCCAGGAGATTTTGATACTCGATGACATGTTCTAACAGAAAAATACAAAGAAATTATGGTGATGAAAAAATGCACTCGGCAACTAGTAGTGCTTGTCCCAAGACAGTGCCGAAAATTGTCGATTTGGCAGCCATTTTGTTTATGCTAATTAGATGGTCAAGACCTCAAAATTCAGCTTGGCAACCGGGCTAGTCGAATTCAGCATACCTTAATTATGTTAAAAAGTCAGGTTGCCAACTTTTACTAAAAAATGCTTCTAGACTCTTATACAGGGCCCTTTTCTAGAAACATGTCTTGTCTAATATGCCATAAGCCAAATGTATCCAGTCTCACTCACATGTTACTTGGAATTTTGTCAGTGAAGCAAGGACATATCAGTATCTAAATGGTAGATTTGTTCTTAATACTAGATTTGCACCTGGAGCTATTAAGTTAAGTGTAATGGCATCTGGCACCATATAAGGATACTGTATGTTGTGTGCTGAATTTGTCATGTTCCCCCACCCCATACAAGTGTTGGTTAATGGACTGTAGTTCAGTTCCTGGTAAATTGATTGAGTTACCAGGGTTGTATACTCAATCAATTGACCAGGAACTACATCTTTAAAATTTCCGTTATATTTGGCTGTGATTGAGGCTTATGGGTTTTGTGACCAGTAGACGCAGATCAGTCGGTGTATCCGCATCTGCACCGTCTGATCGGGATCTGCACTGTTTGACATTCCATCAATGAAATACCCGTCATGCTTCTAACAAGTAATATAGGCTACAGGAGTGTGCTAATGATCATTAGCTACACTGGTCACAAATCACATAAGCAGTGATTTATCTACCTTCACGTCACGAGTCAAATACTCACATTTTTCAGATTTGACTTAAATTCTGAAATATTATTATTTTTCTATAGAATGACTCAACTGATTTTTCAGAAATGGTAATTTTGACTCACTGGCTAAAAAGTGTACACAAGACACTGCATAAGCCCAATTTCTCCAGTCATAACCACATATAGTGATATGCCACAATAGCCTCCATAGCCATGTATTTTGGATGAGACTTGAAACCAAGGTCTGGTCTCTATATGACCTTAACTGTTGCAGGTATGTTAAACCCATTCATTTTCATTTTCCACCCCAGGTTGTGAAGGACCATATGTTCAACACAACAAGCAGTCTTGTCATGTCCAGTGTCGAGAGCCTGCCGCCAACTGCCCCTGCCGACCACCCGCCACATAGACACTCACTGCGAACCGTGGATAACGACCCGCCACATAGACACTCGCCAAGACACTCACCACATAGACACTCGCCAAGAGCCGTGGATGACCACCCGACACATAGACACAAACTCCCAGCACAGGATATTGGAAATGATGATGACGGTAATAGTCCATAGAGGCTCTGACATGAGTGACAATTTAATGTGATATTTATTAAACTCTGCATCGCCATGTTTCTTCTGAAATCACTCAAACAGTTTCATAAATATCATATTAAATATAAACAAGTTGTACAGGCGCCAACACACATGAGGCAATATTGATTTGATTTGTAGACGCTATAGGACTGTTATGGTTAGACACCACCAAATAGTTTTACTATATAATTTAACCGAATGCCATCCAATAAGGCCAGTCTCTCCTACTTTCACTATTCGTATGGATGCTGTGGGACCCACTTGTACATGACCTGCAGCCAGTCTGTACTGGTTCTGCATGAACTAAACAATAGGTTCACTTACTCCTAAGAAAGAAAAATCCAACCTTGTCATATCCTCCAATATTGTGTACATTTTTTGGCCACGGAAACTCCGTTTACATCAAGTGACCAACAGGGTCAGTGTTTTCTTTTAAATGCTACAAATATGCTGAAAACTGGTGTTGAAGGCACCCCAAAATGTTCCTCAAGTGAAACTGGGTAGTAATGGATCAAGATTTGCAAGCAAACGGTGTCTGTGACCTCAAAACACACCCGCACTATTTTTTTTATACCGGACTACTTTTGCATACACCCTGGGGGCGGTTTCGCACCATTTGGTGTCTTCTAACCTATAAGTGTACCAGTCCCACTACAAATCATTCTACAATATTCACTATTCAAAAAGTAGCTTCTATTCCTGGATACAGTACCAAGTTTGGAGCAAATATCTCAAATGGTTGTCACACAGCAGCTGTGTAACTCCACCATGTGGCTGTCCACATTCTGCCTTAATTTGAGCTACTACAGAACTATGGAGAATTTTAATAGATGATGAATTAAAAGCACATATCTCCATAAAATCACATAACATTACCCTAAATAGTGTTATAGCTAACCATTCTACATATACAGACTCATCACTGAAACTATACCAACATGTATGCCACTCTGGAATGGTCGACAGACAAAAGGGTACTGGCTTGGAACGGTCAGTCAAGAAATTTGCTTTATAACACAGGAGGAAAGGAAAAACAATGTTTTCTGAGTACTAGTGTCTTGGTACTATACCGATATGCGAAAACAATACACTTACGCCTAATTTTGGCAAATTTTGGAACAGCGTCGCGATGTCGCGCCACTTTCCATAACTTCTTAATTGTCCATCAGCAAGCCAATATCAATGAAAAAAAATGAAAAACACACTATAATCACTGTTTCGGTGTATATTTCTGTCACATTCCAAGCCCAATCACCTACAGGTAATTTGCATACACTGGTTTATTATATTTCACTAAATAAAGCTGAGAAATCAAGATTTTAGAAGATTTTGAAGCCGATAACTGTCCGTCTGAGATACAAAAAGAACAAATATGTTGCATCGCGGAGTCCGCTCGATTATTCTTGTCGCAGTAACATTTAAATTATGTTCCCAGAGACATAGCTACAAGAAACATAAACTTCCAACTTCAAATTCTACAAACAAACATATCTCACATAGGGCCTAGGCACACCTTATAGGTTAGACACCACCAAATAGTTTTACTATATAATTTAACCGAATGCCATCCAATAAGGCCAGTCTCTCCTACTTTCACTATTCGTATGGATGCTGTGGGACCCACTTGTACATGACCTGCAGCCAGTCTGTACTGGTTCTGCATGAACTAAACAATAGGTTCACTTACTCCTAAGAAAGAAAAATCCAACCTTGTCATATCCTCCAATATTGTGTACATTTTTTGGCCACGGAAACTCCGTTTACATCAAGTGACCAACAGGGTCAGTGTTTTCTTTTAAATGCTACAAATATGCTGAAAACTGGTGTTGAAGGCACCCCAAAATGTTCCTCAAGTGAAACTGGTAGTAATGGATCAAGATTTGCAAGCAAACGGTGTCTGTGACCTCAAAACACCCGCACTATTTTTTTATACCGGACTACTTTTGCATACACCCTGGGCGGTTTCGCACCATTTGGTGTCTTCTAACCTTATGTCAAAATGTCTCCGTACATGTCACATGTAATATATAATATTCTGTCTCATCCACGTTTGTGAAAAGTGGACATAGCTGTCACACTTAATTTCATTTGGGTGACCTTGACCATCATGGGTGAGACACTCGCTGACAATCATCTTGTTTACTTAACTACATGTATTTTTAAAACACGAAATTTATTCCCCTCAGTGTTTATAAATCCTGTAGTTGATGCATGTCAGGGGAAATAAAACCTGTATTTCTAAATGAGATCTGAATAAATTATATCTAAAGTTTAAAAAATGTAATTGTTGATATATGGGTTTAATATTAAGTTTAATCTTGTTATTTGTAATTCATCAAACAGTGACGTTGCTGGTCAAGAGTGCTACATTACAACATAAAACTGATTTTAACCAATTAACAATTTTATTCACAATACATGATATGCAAATGTATTTACCAAAACTTGACCACAATTGAAGGAGTGAGTAGAAGGAGGCTAACTCCATGAGGGAACTAGCCCCTTTTTCCACTGACCCCTTCCATGATGGAGTTAACCCCCTTTATTTGACCCTTCAATCGAGGCTAGGGCTACATGTAGGCAATGTGAATATTTCAGAATGTGAGTCGGATGGAGAGTTTGGAGACGATGGTTTACTGCTGATGTTACGTCGGCAGCGGGCTCAGTATGAGCTCCAGTTACAGTGAGTTGTCTCCCCCTAGTGAAGCCATCAATACATTAACCCTGTCAACACTACAGGCCGGTTTCCCAATGTTTGCAAACAGTGTAGATCCAGATGACCCGGCTCATAACGTTTTTTGGTTTAAGTTTGTTTGGTTAAGTTTTTTGGTTAAAGTTTTTCGTTATACTATATCTCTGCAACTGCTTTGCCCATTACCTTGAAACTTCACATGGGTGTTTATCATCATCTATATTTTCATTCTACATAATCCCGTGCGGCCCCTGTGCCCAATGTCAAGGTCAAATTGCTTTGAAGTTTTGGGTTAAAGTTTTTTTTGCGCCCGCTTGCGGAAAGCGCGATATAGTCGGCACTTTGGGCATACGTACGTACGTACGTACGTGTGTCCGGTTAAAGTTTTTGGTTAAGTTTTTTAGTTAAAGTTTTTCGTTATACTATATCTTTTTTTTTAGTGTCCATGCCTCGCCACAAGGCGCGACATGCAGGCCGCGGCCATCTAGTTTACAAAGACACCCCTATTTTTATGAATGGAATAGTTTGAAAGTTTAAATGGAACAGTCCATACCAGTTACTTAGGGGTGAAAAAGATAAGTACAGTCGAACTTCGATGGGTCGAACCCTGGTAAACTCGTCAGCCATGCTTGCCTCGAACTAGCCTTTAGGTCCCGGCAGAATTCCTATATAAATACGTTAAAACTACCCGGTATAGGTCGAACTTGTGAAAGTCGAACAACCCTCAATGCCTCGAATCGCTGTCACGCCCGGTCGTGTATAAATCCACTATAAACATCACAAAAACTCGAACATGTCAGACGATTGTCTCCAGACTAGTTGATTGACTTTGTCGGTTGTCAAACAAATCTCAAGTGGTCATTTGAGCGTATACAATAACGGCAGTCGTGACCAGCATATGTGGTAATTATGCATTGACCAATGTCGGCGAAGTTGTTAGTTAATTAAAGTGGTAATTTATGGGACATGTGGAATTAAATAGCGCTCGGTTTTAATTAATGACCTGGCATCTGGCCTTTTAAGTTGTAAATCAACATGAACTGTTTTTACTATGATCAGTAATGAGTGTGATGTGTCATCCGATTTATTCGCCATATATAAGCAAAACATATTTTACAGATCATCAGACTCGTATGTCTACCACAAATGCACTAGTGACGACCGAGCAATCCGAGAAAGGACCCGGTTCTGCCGGGGGGGATATTCGGGTCCGAAGTAGTGATGGGGCGACTGGGCATGATCGTATCGGACGGGGCAATCAAGTCCGCCAATTTTATTTCGTAATCATTTTCTGTTATTCTCATGTTCTATTGCTGTATAATGGCTAAGTAAATAAAAACACACATGAGTTTGCCGCTTTCTTTATTTTAGCCTGTTTCTGGTAATAAACGACTGTGACAATCAATCGTAAATGCAAATGTAAGCGCATTTATATGAAACAACGTGTCGTAATGACGACTTTTTTCACTTAGTACACTGACCAACTCGTAGATCTGAAATGGTTACAGTAGAAAATCCCGATGGGTCGAACAACGGATGGATCGAACTAAAACTTAACCCCGCAGGCTGTTCGACCCATCGAAGTTCGACTGTAGTTTACAGTGCAGACTCTACAATAATACTGTGCGTTCGTTAATGGAGGTTCGACTGTATCACAATTATTTTATATTTTGGAATTAGGTAGAGTAGTAGACAATTTTCCTTGTCCAGCGTACTAATTCTACAGTTTTCGGTCGATTCTCTTGATACTCGGTATATATCCCAAACATCATGTGCAGGAGTACGTAATGTAAAATTGTTCCCTGTCCCACCGATCCATTACTCGGAATTTTTTTTTTATCCAATCACTCACTCAATGATTACTGTTGTATTCATGAAAGCTCAACAGTGGTAGCATTTTTGTTTTACAATTTTCTAGTTGTTCTATAGACTTGTCAGTTTACCACTTTACTGCTGTACAGATGTAAAACCCAAATCAATCGTTGTATAGAATGTCTACCATGGTTACCATGGTTATCAGAAACAACATTCAAAGGTCAACAAATATGGCCCAGAGTTCCAGTAGTACTCAAGACTAAATGTTATTACCTTGAACATCATTGGTGTATTGCCAATCATTGCCATCAAACCATGCAGGCTCCAGATAAGCTGCGTATTTGCTTAATACCCAATTAAAATTGCCAAAAACCCAATTGAAATCAGAAGTAGCGAGTATCAAAAAGCAGTACAAAAAATTGTGGTACCTTTATCATGCTGCAGAAAACAATAAACAGACCACACATATAGCATATTTTTTCTTATTTTCCATGAAAACATATCTTTGTATTTCATTAGAATTGTCTCCAAGGAGACAATTCTAATGAAATGCCAAGACATGTTTTTGAAGCAAACTATTCAATAATTGCTGTCTGTTGATGTGTAAACATTAGTGTGATTTTATTTTACCCAATTAAAATTTTGAAATACCCAATTGCTTCAGAAATGATGGAGTGATAATACACAATTTCTAATTCTAATATGAATGTGTATTTTTAGTGATATAGATGCCATGCTGGCCAGAGTCGACAGAAGTTGACAGTCGGATGGGGACGGCGCTAACCTGTGATATACAATACAACCTCTCTAAACCAGACATCCAGAAAACCTTTGTGTTTCAATTGATGGGCGTCTGTGTAATTTATCTTAAATGATCACGTCTGTTCATTATTACAAAGTGTAAACAAAATATGCCACAGAATACTGATACACCAGGGGACTGTTTCATTAAACTTTGTACAATATAGAAATTTGTAAGTGCAAAACTAATATTTATAGCAACATTCACATGAATAACCGATTTGGGGAAATCTTCAGTGGATTTGTTAAAACATTTTTATCACGCACAGTTTAGTGAAACACGCCTCTGAATTACAGTGGAACCTCTGTTAACCAAACACCTCCTAGGTGTCTGGTGTAGAGGTTTCGCTGTATGTTTAGAATGATCGATCTCTGCCTGCAATGGACACTATATCAGACTGCAACTGTACTTGAGTAGCATGGTATTGGTAGCCAATACATGATGTGGTACAAAACAATTAGTTGTACAGCTTGTGATAGCGGGATTGTTGTACAATATGACATTCCTGCCTGTAGATCTAATGTACAGTCTCGCCCACATTGGTGGACAGTGAGACATAACGATGGCAATTCCAGTGGAGGCGTTTTCGTGGTCATCATAGGCCAAAATTGTTGACAACTACGACGCTGCCTATAGTAAGCGTCATCCATCAATTTTGGATGTACGTCAAAATTGAAATTGATGGATTTACATTTATTGAGCATAGGCTGCATATGCAGCCTATGCTCAATAAATGTAAATCCAATAATTGTTTACAAGAACACATTGCTAATGTGATATTTACAGACAAAATTTTGCACTTTTTGAACATTTCAGTCGTACGAAGTTTAGTGAAATGGGCCCCAGGTCATTATCAAACATTATCAATATCTTCCTCATATTGGTGGCTAACCACCCTGTGTCATTTTTGGCTGTGACTGGAGAAATGGGGCTTATGGTATTTGTGACCAGTATAGCTCCTGATCAAAGCACACACTTGTGTAGCCTGATAACGTTTTCTATATTGATTGTTAGATGCATGACGGGCGTTTCATTGATGGATTGGCGAACAGTGCAGATCCTGATCAGACTGTGGATGTACAGGCTGATCTGGATCTACACTGGTCGCAAACCCATAAGCCCCATTTCTTCAGTTACAGCCACATTTGGTGGGTGGCAGGTGGGAGCATGTGATGGGTAATTTAACGATCGGGGTTCATCCTTACCGGAATTCCGACTGGAGACCTGGATTGGCCCTCACATACGTCTTTGGCATTTTGTATGTGACAGTTGAATCTGGTTATATCTCTTATGTGAGTATTACGATTATTTGTAATCCTATTTTAGGGGAAGAGGCCAAGTGACTTGGTGTGGTATGGACCTGGCACCATGTCAGGTTATTCTAATTTCAGGGCTGAATATATTTTTTCTCTATGTAAATATTCTGTTCTGATTTTGGGATTTTCCCCCCAATGCAGCAGGTTAAAACGGGATCGAACCCGTTTGCCCGGCCTTACATGACCTTAGCTGTTCATAGGCCGTTAAACATCAATAAACAAACAAAACACAGCCACATTTAGGTTTTAACCTATTTATTAGACTATAATTCCAGCACAAAAATATTTACACAATTCCCTAACATTTGATTGGCCCGTAGCAAGTCTCTGTCCAAAATTTATATCCCAGTAAACTCCCACGCCGAACTACTTTCCGTAACCGTGAGGCGCAGTTAAAATAATTCTTAAGAAAACGGAAAATAAACACATTTTCTTGATGAATTTATTTCAAATGCTGGAATTATAAGGAATGAATGGCATTTTCGTGGAATTTATCGGGGATATAAACTTGGAAAAGTCGCGGGATTACTGGACGAGGCCTTCCGGCCTTCGTCCAGTATTTCCGCGACTTTTCCAAGTTTATACCCCGATAAATTCCACAAAAAGGCCATTCATTCCTATAATAACCAATAGGATAAAAAAATAAACAATTGGCAATAAAATATTACAATTCTCGAAAATTGTAATTTTTTAATGCAATTGTATTGACTGGATATCAAAAATGTTTCACGGCACCGTGTTTCACGGCACATACGCACTGTGTTGACGGGATAAATTCGAATATCAGTCTGCTATTCGAATGGCAAAATCATATTTAAACTTTTTATGTTGTTCTCTTATTTCTGACTGTAACACATACATGTACAACAATTGATCATGGCACATGTGGAAGTTTGCGTTGTCCGTTATCGTTTAATCGAGACAGAATGTGCCATGGATATTATGCTTGAAATTAACATGGAGCCCCAGGACATTCATTTTCCACATGCTTCAAACAATAATCATTTAATAATATCATTATTACATGATTATTATTTGAAACTAGTGGAAAATGAATTAATCCGAATGTTGTGATCCGTATCACCACGGTTCATTTCAGTCAAGTGATGACAGATGGAGGTCATTTGGTTCCGAATATTTGAATACCGTTTTTGCTATTCGTTGCCATCCCTAATTGAAAACAAACAGTTATCAAATTTCTCTCCAGTCTTAACTTACATGGGTGAGACTCGCCAGTGATCACCTTGTATAAGTAGAATTATAACTTGTCTTGGACCAGTAGCCTATTTCATCAACATTGCAAAGTATACTTTTCTAGCAAAGTATACTTTGAGGGAGAAATTTTCAATTTATGGATAAATTTATTATTTTTTATTATACTGAATTTATTACATTATCACAGCCATTTTGGCTGTGATAATGTAATAAATTCAGTATAATAATTCTGCATACTTTTAATCATCAAATATGTGCAGTGGTTAGTTCTATATGAAATAATGCATTTTGGGAAAAATAAATGATTACTCCCTCAAAGTATACTTTGCTATATAAGTATACTTTGCAATTTTGATGAAATCGGCTACTGATGATATGGTTTATTTATGCAATGTATTTTTGGCATTTACAACTACATATTTGTGTAAAACGATAGTTTTCCAATTAAATGTTGCTATATAAGTTGTGTTTAGTTTATTGAGATTGTACCTTCTGCATTGGCAACATACGAATGTTTAGGCCATAAAAAAGTACATGTACATTGGTTCTCAGACATTTCCACGTCAGAATAATCCCTGCGCATCAAGCATTTTATCGTCATTGAAAATCGCACTGTAAATTCGCCATATGATCATGACCATGGTCACTATCATGCAAAAATATGTTAAATCCCATCACGTCTGATGAAAATTGTATATGCATCGAGCAAGTTGACAATAATCAGAGACGAACATCTGAAACAAAGATAATATATTTAAAAAATCCACCCTCCCGCATCACATTCCGCGAACCAAAGTACTTATCTTTTATGGCCTTTTGTACCTAGAAAACAGTTTTGGGCTACATATAGTCTGTCTGTCCAATATTTGCATTAAAGTTTCGGTTAGCTGTTACCATAAATTGGATTGGTTTGAAACCGTTCCATTATTCAGAAAATGGGGTCATTTTGTAAAAAAATCCAAAAAAAAATCCACAAATAGTGCAGATCCTGATGAGACTACATCATTTGCAAATATTAGGAAGGAGGTCTCTAGTGTTGAAAGGGTTAATGTGTAAGATGATTTGGCCTTTTCCATATGGGACAAGCCATGTGATTTTGTACCTTCGGACATTGCTCAATTTCCTTGTTTATAAGATTTACACTATTTTTCATAAATAAAGTCAAATTAGCTTTTCAAAGTATAATTCTGCATGTACTCTGAAAGTGGTCAACTTTTGACGCCATTTACAGAAAATATTGTAAATTTTGTAAACGTATTTCATTAAATTAATCAGATGTCCGAAGGTTCAAAATCACATGGCGTGTCATATTTATATCAGCAAAGCACGATACGGTCATAGCTAGGAACCATAAGAGGCAACACCCCCGGCCCTGGAGGCTGTTTCACTAAACTTCATACGACTAAAATGTTTGTTAGTGCAAACTTATGATAGTCTGTAAATTTCACATTATCAATGTTTTGTTGTAAACAATTATTGGCTTTACATTTATTGAGCATAGTCTGCATGCAGCCTATGCTCAATAAATGTAAATCTATCAATTGAAATTGCCAGACGATCCCAAATTTGCACTTACGAACACTTACGAAGTTAGTGAACGGCCCTCTAGTTGGGATGGCCCACATGGACTTAAACAGGCAGCATATACATTGTGAAGTTGAACATCTGACATTTGCTGGGTGTGGGTGGCAGGTTGGAGCATGCGATGGGTAATTTAACGATCAGGGTTCATTCTTACCGGAATTCCGACTGGATACCTGGTTTGCTCCTCACATACTTTGGAGTTTTGTATGTTGAATTTGAATCTGATTTACCCCTTATGTGAGTTTTATGATTATTCGTAACCGTATTTTAGGGGAAGGGGACAAGTGACTGGTGTGGTATGGACCAGGCACCAGGTCAGGTTATTCTAATTATACCCCCCGCAACGAGTTGTGGGGGGGTATACTGGAGTCAGGTTGTCCGTCCGTCCGTCCGTCCGTCCGTCCGCGTAAACTTAACATCAGAGAAATATTGTTATAACTTCTATTTCCTTCATCTAAAATGCTTGATATTTCACACATGCATTCCTGTAAGGCTCTACTACCATGCTGTGCCAAATCCACGACCGTCCAACCCCCGCAGATCCCAAGGTCAAGGTCAAATACTTAGTCCGTAAACTTAACATCGGAGAAATATTGTTATAACTTCTATTTCCTTCATCTAAAATGCTTAATATTTCACACATGCATTCCTGTAAGGCTCTACTACCATGCTGTGCCAAATCCACGACCGTCCAACCCCCGCAGATCCCAAGGTCAAGGTCAAATACTTAGTCTCTTTACAAAACTTAACATCAGAGAAATATTGTTATAACTTCTGTTTCCTTCATCTAAAATGCTTAATATTTCACACATGCATTCCTGTAAGGCTCTACCCGCAGATCCCAAGGTCAAGGTCAAATACTTAGTCCGTAAACTTAACATCAGAGAAATATTGTTATAACTTCTATTTCCTTCATCTAAAATGCTTAATATTTCACACATGCATTTCTGTAAGGCTCTACTACCATGCTGTGCCAAATCCACGACGTCCAACCCCCGCAGATCCCAAGGTCAAGGTCAAATACTTACGTCTCTTTACAAAACTTAACATCAGAGAAATATTGTTATAACTTCTGTTTCCTTCATCTAAAATGCTTAATATTTCACACCTGCATTCCTGTAAGGCTCTACTACCATGCTGTGCCAAATCCACGACCATCCAACCCCCGCTGATACCAAGGTCAAGGTCAAATACTTAGTCTCTTTACAAAACTTAACATCAGAGAAATATTGTTCTAACTTCTATTTCCTTCATCTAAAATGCTTCATATTTCACACATGCATTCCTGTAAGGCTCTACTACCATGCTGTGACAAATCCACGACCGTCCAACCCCCGCTGATCCCATGGTCAAGGTCAAATACTTAGTCTCTTTACAAAACTTAACATCAGAGAAATAAGTTATAACTTCTATTTCCTTCATTGAAAATTCTTATTATTTCACTCTAAGGTTCTACTATCATGCTGTCACAAATCTGCGACTGTCCAACCCCCGCTGATCCCAAGGTCAAGGTCACATACTTAGTCTCTTTACAAAACTTAACATCAGAGAAATATGTTATAACTTCTATTTCTTTCATTGAAAATTTTTAATATTTCATATGCTGTAACAAATCCCCGCTGATCTCGAGGTCAACGTCACATACATACCGTATACCTCCAATTAACGACCCCCCCCCCCTCCTAATAAACGCCCACCTCCCCCCAAATAAAAAAAAATAAAAAAAACAATTTATCAATGACTGCCAATTTCAAACACAAATAATCCTTAAATCCTTATTTGTGTTTGAAATTGGCAGTCCTTGGTAATTTTTTTTATTTTTTTTTACTGGCTAATAAACGCCCCCCTTTTGTAAAATGTAACGCCTCCGGGGGCGTTAATTCGAGGTTATACGGTAATTTCTTTACAAAACTTAACATCAGAGAAATCGGTTATAACTTCTATTTCCTTGCTCGGATCTGCTTCACATTTCACACACTCATTGCTCCAATCCCAGAGTCAAGGTCACAAGCCCACACACTTGGACATTTTTACATATTTTAGGGATACCTGGGCCCACGCAGGGGGTATTCCGTAAGCCTCGCTTACTGACCAATCTAGTTTCAGGGCTGAATATATTTTTCTTGACCTTGATGTAATTATTCCGTTCTGATTTTGGGATTCCACCCCACCCCCAATGCAGCAGGTTAAAATGGGATTGAACCCGTTTGCCGGGCCTTACATGACCTTAGCTGTTGATAGGCCGTTAAACACCAAAAAAACAAACAAACAAACTGACATTCGCTGGGCTATGCTCTGTGGTTCTCATTTTGTTGTGGCGCATATTGGTAACCTGGAGACGTACTGGCAATTTGGGACCCTGTAATACTGTATTATTCTGTGGTCATTTAACATGTCCTACACCCTACCCCGTATCTGTGACAATTAATCTTAAGCATTGAATTCCTGGCTGGTGTCTTTTCAGATCAAATTTATCAGGCAAAGCTAGGATAAGCGTAGGAATTCCGAACCTCGCCAAGGAATACCTACTATTTCAGGGTCAATCCTGAAAAACTTGATATCCAAAGATACTAGCATAGTACATGTATGGTCTTTATCAGGTAACGTTTTATGCTACAAAATGGGCAAATATAGCATGGTTTTCATTCAATTGAACACAGCCTTGTTTATGTTGTGTCATCACTCTGACGTCATTTGTTACATGTGATGCCGTTCGACCAAAGAAACTCGGCGGAAGTAGTTTTAAATCCGTCGTGTCCCGGATATGCGAATCTAGTCAATGCAGGATATGACAATTTGTTATTGTTGGCGTGTATCCGATCAATGCATAGCAAGTTATCTGATAAACAACTACTAATAATAATAATAGTAGCTGTGACCATACCGCGTGATATCACACACCCTGTAACTGTGGGTGTGACTGGAGAAATGGGGGTTTTGCGAGCAGCGTAGATCCAGATCAGCCTGTGCATCCGCACAGTCTGATCAGGATCTGCACTTTTCACCTTTCCACAAATGAAATGCCCACATGCTAGTACAAGCAATATAGTAGCGGTATCAGACCACAGGAGTGTGCTATTTGATCAGGAGTTACAATGGTCACAAATTCTATAAGCCTCATTTCTCCAGTCATAGCCATATATGTGACCATGCAGCTGATATTACACCAGCTCTACACTGGTGACTGTACACGTCCTGGCACTATCGGGTGCCGCTGTGTCTCCCAATCCTATTGTTGTAGAAACGAGACCCCTTGCTGGCCTGCGCCCTGTACTACCCATGTGTGTGACTGTCGTCCTGCCCTGGGTCTGTATTGCATTGTCAGTTACCGTTGAGTCATCCACGCCTACCGTGGTAACGGAACTCCTTCCCTGCCCGGGCCCCGAACACGTGGTTGGTGTGATCGTATCCTGGGCTTCCATTCTGGCACTGTCAGGTAATACCGCGGTGTTGCCCGCACCTATTGTTGTATTAGCGAACCCCCGTCCCTGAACTTGACTTGTGGTAGAGGTCTGTATGGCCGGAGTCTCAGTTCGAGTCTGTATCCTTGTATTGTCGGTTACCGATCTGTTATCCGCTCCATTTGTTGAAACAAACCCGCGTCCCTGGCCGCGGCCTGTATTGGCGGTCTGTGTTCCAGTCTGAGCCTGTATCCGGGTCATACGTACGAGCCTGGCGATGGGGCGTGTATATAGACCCCTGTGGACAGCCACTGGGGTCGCATAGCCGCCCTGGGTGTACGGTGGCGGCGGGCTTCGGTTGTTGTTGACCTCCGAGTACGGTGGTGGTGGGTCGAATAGTGTGTCTGCGAATGAAGTACAGTGGAACCTCTCTAAACCGGACAACAATAAATTTATGTGATCATAATTTTGATGGGTTTCTTGGTAATTTATCTCGGGTGATACTGCCTGTTCTTGATCTAATAGCACAGAAGTATGGCTCGAAATAATCAAATGCCTTATTTACAGTGAAAGCTCGCTAAACCAGTAGCATTTGACCCTTGGTTTTTCTTTCTGAAGGACCCGTGATCGATCGGAAATAACAGATGGAAAAGAATTGAATATATATTAATTTACGTTTTATGTTCAAGAACTAGGTACTAGATATGTGCAGAAAGTGAGGAAATGGATTATAATTAGTTTACATGCTTTAGTATCAAACACAGGCGTTTCTAGCGTGTCTTGGATGGTCAATTATTGTTTGTATATACATGACATTGTGTAGAAAGGTGTAAACAAATACTAACTGGCCATCCAAGACGCGCTACAAACGCATGTGGTATCAACATGGAATTGTGGTGGAGGGATAACGAACTGGTGTGGAGTTTGTGAAATACAATTACTCTCAATCTGTATTTTGTTTTACTTTACCAGGAATGCTATAGCATTGTACATGGCGGTTTATATTCAGTTCTGATTTTGGGATTTCCCCGCATTTGTACATGTACTAGAACATGTACATGTACTTGTACAGGTAATATATGGGATTTAGTACTAAACCCATTGACCCGGCCTTAAATGACATTAGCTGTCGATAGGCCGCTAAACCCCAACACACAAACAAACTAATTTACCCACGGATATTTAAGGCCCCAGCAGTTGGGGTCCTTATAACAAGCATACGTATTTACTTGAATGTTATACTATGACCAGGCAGGCGCGGATCCAGGATTTCGGGTTAGGGGGGGGGGGGCGAAACTATTTTGCAATACTTGAGCATAGCTCGTTCGTAGACCGAGCAGAGCTCGGGATAGCGCTAGGGGGGTCCGGGGGCATTCCCCTCCATACAATTTTTGAAATCTACATCGCATTTCCTGCGTTCTGGCGCATTTTGGAGCAAAATTATTGACACTGTCACAGTATGTTTAGACACGATTTTTGATTGAAAATGTTTAAAATTTGAAACAATAAGACAACGACCGAAAAATGCATGGAATACATGGCACTTGGCAAAAATAAACAATAAATTCAGAACGCGAACGTAGAAACGTGCCTTGTAACTTGTAAAAAATCTTTACTCGGCGAATTTTAGGGGGGCGCGCGCCTGATCCCCCCCCCTCCCCCTGAATCCGCCCATGCCAGGTATGACAAACCTTTGAGCTATTTCTCAAAAAAAATGTACTTGTGTGAATATTATGTATATTTATAGATTGAACACTAATGCATAAAATAGACTTTCGCAGGTTAATATTATAGTGTATTAAAATAATAAAACACCAGTGTAGTAAACATGATACATATGTAAATGCCACTGACATCGAAAACATGTGACAGTACAGCTTCAATCGATAGTGCTGTGCTTATGCACTGAATATAATCCAAGCACATTATCTATACGTTTCATAATTGTGACTGGAGAAACGGGGCTTATTTGTTTTGTGACCAATGTAGATCCAGATCAGCCTGTGCATCCGCACAGACTGATCTGGATCTGCACTGTTCGCATTTCCATCAATGAAACACCCGCCATGCTTCTAAGAAGACATACATTCGGTACCGGAGCTACATGCGTGTACAATATGATCAAACAGCTACGCGGGTGACAAAACCCATAAGCCCCATTTCTTCAGTCACAGCCACAATTTAAAAAACACAAAGCCTACCATCGATGGTGAAGTGTCCGCCTCCCGCCATCTCGACCTGAATCCGCCGCCGATGGTTCCTGCTCGGGAACTGACCACGTGACCTGCTTCTCCGCTTCATGACGTCACGGCACTTGAGACAGACTAGCACCGTGAGCATGGTCATCACGACAAATGTTACGATTGACGCAATAACGAACAGGATAATGAGAACTGTTTCCATGGCACTGATGCCGCCGTTAACATGTGGATGATGGCAACTTCACATGTACTTCCAGATATTGGTGACTTGTGTATTTGTGGTGGAATTTAACAATATCCACTGGCAACATATATTCCTGAATCATGTCTTTAAGTGTAACACTGTCATTGGTACTGTATAATACCAGTAACACGTTTGTGATTATTTGGATACCTCGTAGCATATCTGGCGATTATCCCATATCCAGAAATGTGTATATTTGCCATCACAATTACAAGATTTTAAATGTTTTTAAATTGTAAATTAAACGAGAATATGTTAGAAGTTAACACTATATTTTCAGTCATGTGAGTTGACTGAAACATCAATATCTACCACGGAATGTTCATATGTATCATAATTAATAAACGTAACGCCAAGTCCATTTCTTGTACAAAAACGCATACCGGTGTGGATTAGCATTCACCACAAATGTGAAACCATTCTTATGGTAGAATCCAGCATATGTCCATTTTTCATTTATTTTTCATTTAAAATTATTGTACATGTACATGTATATTCCAGTCACTAACCACATCTAGTGTTGTTTTGAAAATCCAACCTTGATTAACACAACCATGAGGTAACATGGCTTTTTCACCTTTTTTTTCAGAATAAAATAAGTCTTTAAAAATGTGTGCCATATAATCAGCAAGGTTCATTTCAGAGCAAAATGTATTCCGAAGGTAATTTTCAATTTCTGTAAATGTTGCGTATACTTTCACTATTATTTCCAGAAAATGTGTAAATAATTTTCACAACTTTCATATTCTATAATGTATGTTATCTCGTCGCAAAATCTAACAATAGTGGCCCGTCATGACAAATGGGAAGCTTATGGATTTCTTTGATTTTCTCATATCGCCCATCATTCTTGCGTATCCATATACATATATTAAGAGTTTGTTAGATGAAACAATAGTATTTCCTCCAGTATAATAGCTAACAGTGTGGCCTGATCTGGCGCTACACTTGTCGCAAACTCAGTTTGCAGCCCAGTTATGTCCCGACAGGACACATTTGTGGCTGTGATGGAGAAATGGGTTTTATAGGATTTGTGACCAGTGTCGCTGCTGATCAAATAGCACATTAATGTAGCCTGGTAGCGATCTATATTGCTTGTTAGAAGCATGCCAGCTGTTTCATTGATGGAATTGAGAACAGTGCAGATCCTGATCAGACTGTGCGGAGCACTGGCTGATCTGGATCTACACTGGTCGAACAAACTGATAAGCCCCATTTCTCCAGTCACATGCACATTTAATAACAACTAATCTCAAAGGATTAAAAATAATCAGAGTGGAAAGCTATTGTATAGAAGTGGTTGGGTCAAGAATGGCGACACGTATATACATGTACGTGCACAAGTTTTGGCATATCTAAATATGTTCGGCTAATTATTTATTTGTCCGATAGTAGTGGGTGGCAAGTGTGAGCATGTGATGGGTAATTTAACGATCGGGGTTCATCCTTACGGTCCGGAATTCCGACTGGAGACCTGGTTTGGCTTGGCCCTCACATATGTCTTTGGCATTTTGTATGTGACAGTTGAATCTGGTTATATCCCTTATGTGAGTATTACGATTATTCGTAATCCTATTTTAGGGGAAGGAGCCAAGTGACTTTGGTGTGGTATGGACCTGGCACCAGGTCAGGTTATTCTTATTTCAGGGCTGAATATATGTGGGCCGCGCCATACGAAAACCGGGCTTAATAACAACGTTATGGAAAGCGGTAAACGACGTCGGAAAAACGACGATTCAAATTGTCTAACGTCGCCGTAAAAGTTCACATTTTGCCCTCCCCTTTACGTTTACTGGTGTCGGTTAACATTAAGTGTGAATAGAAAACGGAAAATGAAAACTTACTGAAACGTTCACTAATATGAGACGCGATGCCTTGTACCTCAGTACACATATTATGACGTCATGACTTGACGTCACGTACTTGTGACGTCACTGAACGTGAATACATGTTTGACGTTATGGTCATGGTGTCGTGACAAAATATTATAGCAAGGATACTTGCACGGGTTCCTCGCAGCATCAATGACTTAGAAATGCTTCAGGCGCTGTACATTGTCGCCTAACTGTCGTTCTTTGACATTGTCACTCTTTTTCGTCGTTTGTCCTTATGAATTCAAAATGGTGAACGCATAATTTAACTGGTTACATATCAGCGAAGTTTTCGCTTACACTGCACTTTGATTCATAAATAATCTTAAATATGAAGAACCTAGTGTATGCAAACGATATTAGTAAATTGAGACTTTCGAACAATTGTATCCAGTACTTTGCGAACGATATGCCATGTAATGCCACTTATTTGATCATAATCGGAGGTAGACACGCATCTATGTAATTACATATATATCCGGTGTTTGTATTGAATTTGGAAAAATAAATGCATCAACATCTGTCTAATAAATTCAGAATCAGTGATTTCATTGCAGCTTCTTGATTGTGTGTGTATAAGCAATACATAATGCACAAAACACACAGTGAGGTCGGTGGAGTTTTCGAAAAGTCTTGAAATGAATTTGAAATTTGATGGTCATAAACTTGCTTTTCGTACGATTTGTAGTATCAATTCATCAGCTTATCACTTGACTGCATAATAATGGATATTATGTGATGGTAATGCGATCCTCAAGAAAGACACACGGCGAAAGTTATCACGCTATCACGCTAACACATCTGCCCGAAGTCGTGTTTTGTCACAAAGTTAATGTTATAAGCGGCCTATTGCCCACTTTAATATGTCGTCGCATACGAAAAGTTAAATAATGTCGCTATTATTCCCCAAAATTATTTCAGACAGCAGCAAACAACAGGGAAACGCCAACACTTCTCACTCTGCCTTGTTTGAAAATTATTCATACGAAATTACGTTACTTGGGCCGCAATCCAAAACATGACGTTACATTAGCAACTGCAACACGAGCCATAAACATTATTTTCATACTTTGTCTTGGCCTAATGGGAGACACTTGGCCAGGCTACGAGATATCCAAATTTGGTTGATATGCGATAAAAGATGACAAATCTATAGGACTTGTCCGGGTATTTTATCAACACCTCTTGTATACGCCGTTGATAAAACGTAATTTCGACGTCATTGATCTAAAACGTCATATAAGTTTTTACCACGCGTCATAAAAATACTTCTAAAATGAAAAATAATTGGGATACATTGATAATTTTGGCGGCATATGGCTTTTAAAAGATGTACAATTCAGAATACGCGAAACAGTAAAAACTGATTTTTTTGTCATTAAGCCCGGTTTTCGCACGGCGCGGCTCATGTTTTCTTGATGAAAATATTCCGTTCTGATTTTGGGATTCTCCCCCAATGCAGCAGGTTAAAATGGGGTCGAACCTGTTTGCTCAGTCTTACATGACCTTAGCTGTTGATAGGCCGTTAAACATCAATAAACAAACAACATTGTCCGATATTGATTGTTTGTTTATTTGTGTTTAACGGCATATCAACAGCTACGGTCATAAGGCCGGGCCAACGGGTTCGATAACCAGATGCAGTGGGGGATCCCAAAATCAGAACGGAATATTTACACCAAGAAAAAAATATATTCAGCCCATACCATACCAAAGCTACTTGGCCCCTTCCTCTAAAAGTAATAGGATAATGAATAACCATATTACTCATATAAGGGGTATAACCAGATTCAACTATCACGTAAAAGAATGCCACAGACGTATATGAGGGCCAAAATAGGTGCCCGGTCGGGATTCCGGGAAGGATGAATCCTGATCGTTAAATTACCCATCGCATGCTTTCAACCAAACCGCCACCATTTGTCCGAAATTGATTTCCAAGATAAAACGTTTATTCTGTGAATTTGCGCGACAAAAATCCGGATACTGTCTTGGTGCTGAATGTATTTTTATCCCGTCAACACAGTGCGTATGTGCCGTGAAACACGGTGCCGTGAAACATTTTGTATATCCTGTCAATACGACCTAATCACTGCGTATGAACATGTGCGGTGGCTGGGATTATATTATTTTTTTGCATTTTAAACCCATTTGTAGGTGTTGACAGGATAAATAGAATCGTAGGTTAGTGCCGTAAATGTGAAAAATATATGGCAGTATATGAAGACGTGTGTACCACAAGCATTCGGCGTGTTTCCGAAACACGCCGAATGCCTATGGTGTGGAGTATTAATAGCCTCCTCCCACGAATTGTTTGGCTGTCAATAGTTCGCCTTTTGGTCCAATTCCACAGTGTAATTCCGTGTGTATGCCCTGCCCCCTCCCTTCCCGGCATGTCGCCGTCAATATGTGACCTTCCATGAGCAAATTATGGTTATTGAATAGGCAGTGCAGCCTCTGATAATTATATATAGAGAATACCAGGCAAGTGTCTTTTTTATATCAAGTTTATCAGGCAATGCTATGAAACGCGTATGAATTACATGGCTAACCGAGGAACTCCTACCGTTGCCGAGCCGACACTGATAAATTCGATATATCAAAATACACTAGCATCGTATTATTTTTATCAGTTAACGTCTTATGCTAGATGATTGGCAGATAACATGATTTTCGTTGAAGAGAACACGGACTTATTTACGTTGCATATTTGAGGCACTATGTAAACTGGTCTAACCCATTGTTGGGTAGTATTGCCTTCTGACTGTTCCAGGTCGGCCGTTGGCACCCTTGCCGTCATGTTTGCTTAAATCCTGGGACCTTGCGTTTCATTGCCGCTTGTCGCATTCGTTTCATTCGTTTTATTTTTTACCTATTTCTTGTAGGGTGATATGTTGGTTTCTATGCCAATGGTTAGGTCGCCGGTCTCCGTAGAGCCGGGAGACATATATTGTTTGGTCTGTGTTTCCGTCCCTGTGTCTGTGGGTCCGCTTAAGAGTTTGTCAGAGTTTCTCCAATCTTCCACCGGGGGAATTTGTGTGCCGACAGGCTACGTTTTATTGTTATTTATTCGACTTGCTGTTGTACATGTAGATCGTTACAGAAGTGTGCTATTTTATCAGGAGCGACGCAGGCCACAAATCCCATAAGCCTCATTTCTCCAGTCACAGCCACAGTTATGAAACGCGATATTGTTCGTACATTCATGTTACCTGGATCAGATTAGTCGATATGCTCAACTGCGCCGACTTGATAGATTACGCCATGAATGTCCCGACAGGTATGCGCCTTGCATATCGAATTACATTCTGAACACACTTGTAGGTGTATGCAGTTTTAAAATATTTTCTTTCCTATCTTTCTTAATGAAAGTATATGCTGCGACTACCATTTGAACCGTCTCGATGAAAACAAAACTGTGTATCCTCAGACTGCAGTCGGTTATGGACGTACAGTAGAACCTATCTATGCCGGACACCCATACAATCTATGTTTGCTTAATTGTATGTGTTTATTGTCATCTTTCACCGTTGATAACGTGTGTTCATGCTCGCAAACCACAAAAACCTGTTTTGCGGTGCCCATATGCCTGATTTACAGTGGAACCTCTTTGAACCTGAAACCCTGGGTGTCCGGTTTAGAGAGGTTCCACTGTGGAGATTTTACAGAGGTCCCACTGGGGACCTCCCATGGTATCCGGTTTAGAAAGGTTCCACTGTAAATCATAGAAAATTATCATTGGTTTCAAAAATAGTTACTTGCTCTTGGCGATGGAATACATAATATAAAATATAATTGAACATTGTATCGTTAGTGTAAAAACTATATAGTGAAATGTATTGTCATCTCAGTCGTCAGTATGAACAAGCTATCGGTCAGTTTCACCGTTAGTAGCGTTTGCCACAGACAGCAACGAGTATGACAGAATGTCTGAAATGATGCCTAGTATATACATGGGATAAAAATAACACATACAAGTATAACAATTATCATTGGGATATATTGCACTACATTGTATTAGTTTATAAATCTGTCATAGAATCAGCTGTCTGTGTCGAACACTACAAGAGGTAAAACTGACACCAAGATGCTTTAGTAGGAAATTCAATGCGCAATATAGTATGCAATCAGAAGAACAGTGTCACAGTGTATGTATGTTTTCTCGGCAGTCGCCTACATGTGACTGTAGCGTAGATCTTGATGAGTCGGCTTTATCCATGTCAATCTCCATTCGTCAGTTAAAACACGACAAACAGCTAGCAAACAGCACTACATTTGATTATGTTATATGCCATAGAATCAGGGGGCCGCTTCATTAAACTTCGTACGACTAAAATGTTCGTAAGTGCCAATTTAGGATCATCTGGAAATTTCAAATGATGGATTTACATGTATTGAGCATAGGCTGCATATGCAGCCTATGCTCAATAAATGTAAATCCAACAATTGTTTATAAGAAAATACTGTTAATGTAAACTTTACAGAATATCATAATTTTGCACTTACGAACATTTTTATCGTACGAAGTTTAGTGAAACGGGCCCCAGCTGTCTGTGTCGAACACTACAAGAGGTAAAACTGATACCAAGATGCCTTAGTAGGAAATTCAATGCGCAACATAGTATGCAATCAGAAGAACAGTGTCACGCATAATGTATACATATCCAGTCCTGTTTACGAAGCTAATATATTTGAAACAAATGATAATGAGTATGCCCTTAAGTTAAATGCCATGTTTAAATCAGCCACTGGCCTATATATGTTGCCATGGCATGTAGTATAATGTGCAGCGATTGTAGATTCTGGCCACTTGCACTGTCACACAGTATGTTCATGGTCTAACAGGTTCGCAAAGCTACTTCAGCGACTGAATAACAACCAGCTTAGCGCCTGATCAGACTGCGCAGGATAATCAGGGGCTACGCTGGTTGCACATGCCGTAGTGTATGTATATTTTCTCGGCAGTGGCCTACATGTGACTGGAGCGTAGATCTTGATCAGTCGGCTTTATCCAGGTAAATCTCCATTCGTCAGTTAAAACCCGCCATACAGCTGGCAAACAGCATAATATGCCACAGTTGAGGAGCTAGACTGGCCGCAAAATTATGCTTGTAATTATCCCCATTCTTCAGCCACGGTCATGTATTGTCGCCACATGCCAAAAAGGGATCATAATGTAACTGGGGCCCGTTTCACAAAACTTCGTACGACTAAAATGATCGTAAGTGCAAACTTAACATTAACAATGTTTTATTGTAAACAAGTATTGGATTTACATTTATTGAGCATAGGCTACATGGTCAATAAATGTGAATCCATCCATTGGAATTTCCAGACGATCCTAAATTTGCGCTTACGAACATTTTAGTCGTACGAAGTTTAGTGAAACGGGCTCCTGGGGCCCGTTTCACTAAACTTCTTACGACTAAAATGTTCGTAAGTGCAAATTTAAGATCGTCTGTACATTTCAATTGATGGATTTACATTTATTGAGCATAGGCTGCATATGCAGCCTATGCTCAATAAATGTAAATCCATTAATTATTTACAAAAAAACAATGTTAATGTGAAATTTACAGACTATCATAATTTTGCACTTACGAACATTTTAGTCGTACGAAGTTTAGTGAAACGGCCCCCTGGTGCGCAGTTGTGCATCGCATCTGGATATGTGGCACTCTACTACAGTCCGATATGGACGTAATTATTATATCGCTTGTTAGCAGTTAGTGTCTCTATTTTTTGCTTCGCTGACTGAATGGTAACTAATGTAGGCCCTGATTCGGCCGCGAATGCTCTCTGTGGCTAGACTGGTAACATTGCATTGGGTCATTTTGCTCCTGGTGTGTCACATATTAACACATACCAATGACTGCACAAAGTAAATGTATGTATGTATCGCTACATCTCGCCACTGAACCGTGAAAGTCATCTAGACATGGTATTATTTCGCGTAATTGGGGGAAGTCGACGATTGTAGATCATTGTAGGCGGATGTATTACGAGCGATCTCTAAACATAGTCATCAGGTTTAAAATAACCAAAGTTGAATGCATCTATATAATTACGTATTCATCGCGAAACCCGATGAAGTAGCTATAAACGCTTCCCTGTATATCGTTTTCGGCGGAACAAACAGCGGACTACAGTGTGTCGCCGTAAGCGGTTCCGCTGTGTGCAGTGACAGTGGACAAACAATGCCTTAACGATTATATGGCAACACAGTTCTGCCATCCACATAACGTGATAGCTAAGTCGTCTTAATGCACCATGATGTATTGAATGTTAATCCATTTGCAATTTAATGTTTATATTCTTTCTCTTCTATATTACAAGTTAGTGTTAACCAGTTAGTAAGTCGTCTTCACGTGATGTGTATCGCGTCACGACGCCTGACGAACTCATCAGCAGGAGATAACATGTATGTCACTACTGGGCATTACCACGCTTTTGGAGGAGATTTCGTCTTACTTAACTCGTCCAATTTATCTCGTCCTGACGCGAAAAAATATGTAGTTAAGACGATTGTTCATACGTATTAAGTCGCGTTATTATGTTAACTAGATGGCAGAAATTTACCACCATTATCGAGCAGCGAGTACAAACTTGAAACACACCCGGAACACACTTGAAACACACAGGTGCGGGGACCGTATATTGGACATAATATATACTGTACAGCTCGACATCATACATCGATAATTCAAGCGAAAATTACAGTATAACTGAACGACATGACCTGGATGTTATAACGACATGTTTTAAAGTATAAAGGGTATATAAGTTGTGCGTTCTAAACAAGTAACGGGATCCATTATTGTTCTGTGTCATTCACGTGTAGCGAACAGGTAAGGGATTATTAACAGGTCATAGGTGACTCAAACTTGTGAAACGCTCTTCGTTTTTCTGTCGGTATACGTGTGTTATTATGCATAGCACTTCGCTAAGGAATTTAATTAAAAGTGAGATGTGTTAAAACTGTAAACATCTTGGTGTATCCGCTGTACATATCGGTTATCCAATGGGTTCCTATTTATATGTGATAACATATACTTAAAGTGTAAACAAGGATTTATATCTTGCTAAACAGGTATTTTATTTTCATTTATCACATAAAGGCATAGTTGTAAACGATGACTAAGGAAAATAACCTGTATTTATATAGACATTTATAATATCAGCTGTGTCAAGTTTTATGCGCACTGCACATTACGTGTGCAAGGTATGGACTTGAGGGTTTGATAATATTGTTAAACAGTTCAATCACGTTACATTTTTTATTTATTTATTTATTTATTTATTTATTATTTATTTATTTATTTACCATATTTATTTATTTATTCATTCATTCATTCATTCATTCATTCATTCATTCATTCATTCATTCATTCATTCATTCATTCATTCATTCATTCATTCATTCATCTTCATTCATTCATTCATTCATTCATTCATTCATTCATTCATTCATTCATTTATTTATTTAATGAGTGTGACACAGTTGGCTAGGGCCAGTCTACCATGTGGCCATCAACAACTACATTACAAATCAAAGTACTGAAAGTACTGAACATAGGGTACTACAAGATTAAACTAGATTGATTGCTTGATTGATTGCTGGTGTTACAGTTTCATTAACCCTTAAAGGTACATGCCCACTCAGTAGGTACAAAATGTTCTTTACATCAGAGACATCATCTGAGACATTTCCTGGCAAAATAAACATTCATGCGCCATTATCCCACGTACTGATTGGCATTATTATACATGTTATATCAGACGTAAATTTACACACTGATATGAGGGGCGATAACCGTGTTTGCTTAAAATGTTAACGGACATTACTCTTTAATCTCTGTATTTATTTTATGATGTGCAATGATCATACTTTAAAATCTGTCGAAAATATTATTTTTTCAGGTGACGAATTTCTTTAGTATAAATAATTAAAACATATCATGCCTAATTTGCATATGAACATAGCCTGATACCACCGCGCGTGTCACTATCAGTAAAATAAATATTACTAAATGATTATATCTGTATAGCGGGCACTTGTAACGTTTAGAAACTTGTTAGATTTTTTTTGTCGTATTTCAGTACTTGCAGTGTTATACTGTCATTAATGTGTTCCCTGACTGTAAGTTATCACCTTAAATACTGACTTATTGACCCCCTTCCATGAACGTAGAATTGACACTCATGTTGGCGTGTATTGGCCACCATAGACAAATGTCAATCAGGCCGAATTCAGGAATGTCACTAAAATCCACTGTAGATCCATCGATAGAGAGAGAGAATGAGGATTAAACATCAGTTAGACCTACACGTGCGAGTTTTGTTTCGCACAGGTGTCGGGTGAGTTTAAAAATAGGCTGTCGGAAGGTCAAACTTGATGTAGTTTGTGTGTTAAACGCGTCGCTTGTTTCGGAGAGTATTCGGAGGGGAGTTAACTCTGTTACTAAATTTAGCGATGACCGCACGATTTGTGCTGCAAATGGGGGCAAATCACGCGCAACAAAATAATCCGATGTATTTTTGTACGTAGAACAACCGTTGTTGATATTGTGCAGTGCAAGTTTTTCATAATATTATTTTCAATTAGTGGTTGCGTATGCCAGTTAAACGTTTAGTAACACAATGCATTTTGTTGTTATGGTTATTCCAAGATATCACTACGGACGTGCCCATCGAGGGGATCTGGGGCGTGGCTAACTGTCCGACGCGATTCTAAGTTGTCAATCACAGGCGTCCGCACCACGGGGGGTCGTGGGCGGGCCAAATGATCCCGCTCGATCGCAATACATACGGATACACATGTACCCTATGTAAAAACGTATGACACGTACAGTAGATAACAGACATTTCGGGGTACATATATAGTCGCCACGCTGTCCGCAGGGGCGGCGAAAGTGGGCGGGGCGGGGAAGGCCCCAAATAATGTTGGGGCCTCAAGACTGGGACCTGAGAATGCACGAAATGGCGTTTCACGCCTCTTACATTTTCAAAATTTACGGTGGAGCATGCCCCCCAAACCCCTCTAGCAACATCGGGTCATTTGGGCCCTCGAGACTGGGGCATGAGGATGCAGGAAATGGTGTTTCACGCCTCTTAGATTTCAAAAAATTCAGGGGGAGCATGCCCCCGGACCCCCTAGCAAAACCGGGCCCTATTGGGCCCTCACGATTGGGCCCCCCCCCCCATAATGTTCCCGTTCCGCCGCCTATGTGTCAGTCTATTCGTCTGTCTGTCCGATATTTGCGTTGAAGTTTCGGTTGCATGTACCTACATGCACTATCTGTTGTGGGTGGCATTTGGGAGCACGCGACGGGTAATTTAACGACCGGGGTTCAACTTTACCGGAATCCCGACCGGAGACATGTAGCCGATTTCATCAACATTGCAAAGTATACTTATCTAGCAAAGCATACGTTGAGGGATTAATCATTTCTTTTTCCCAAAATGCATTATTTCATATAGAACTAACCACTGCATATATTTGATGATTAAAAGTATGCAGAATTATTATGCTCAATTTATTACATTATCACAGTCAAAATGGCTGTGATAATGTAATAAATTCAGTATAATAAAAATTAATAAATTTATCCTTAAATTGAAAATTTCTCCCTCAAAGTATACATTGCTAGATAAGTATACTTTGCAATGATGGTGAAATATGCTACTGGTTTGGCCCTCACGTATGTCGTTTGACATTCTTGTATGTGACAGTTTAATTTGGTTATACCCCTTATGTGAGTATTATTACGATTATTCGTCATTCTATTATTGTTATGGGAAAGGGCCAAGTGACTCTGGTGTTGTATGGACCTGGCACCAGGTCCGGTTATTCTGATTTCAGGGCTGAATATGTATTTTTTCCATGTAAATATTCCGTTCTGATTTGGGCATTTTCATCCCAATGCAGCAGGTTGAATACGGGATCGAACCCGTTGGTCCGGCCTTAAATGACCTTAGTTGTTGATAGGCCGTTAAACGCCAACAAAGAAACTATCTATTTTACCGTAAATATGATTGTGGCTCGAAACTTCATATGCGTATTTGTTATCATCACTCACACATGCGGCTCCTACGCGTAGGCTGTCTGGTCCGTTATGTCCATGGTGCATTATGTCCAGGGGGCCTTTTCACTAAACTTCGTATGACTAAAATGTTCGTAAGTGCCAACTTATGATAGTCTGTGAATTGCACATTAACAATATTTTTGTGTAAACAATTATTGGATTTACATTTATTGAGCGTAGGATGCATATGCAGCCTATGCTCAATAAATGTAAATCCATCAATTGAAATTTCCAGACAATCCTAAATTTGCACTTACGAACATTTTAGTCGTACGAAGTTTAGTGAAACGGCCCCAAGGTCCATTGACTTGCAAGTGTGGGTCATACGAGTGTTTTATTTTAAAGTTTTTTTTTCTGGGTTCGTCCATCAGTGTTATTGATTTCTTGTGTGTTATATGTATTGAATGCACAAATAGTCCGGTATAAAATAATAATGCGGGTGTTTTGAGGTCACAGACACCGTTTCCTTGCAAATCTTGATCCATTACTACCCAGTTTCACTGGAGGAACATTTTGGGGTGCTTTTAACACCAGTTTTCAGCATATTTGTAGCATGTAAAAGAAAACACTGAACCTGTTGGTCACGTAATGTAAACAGAGTTTCCGTGGCCAAAAAAAGGAAACAATATTGGGGGATATGACAAGGTTGGATTGTTCTTTCTTAGGAGTAAGTGAACCTATTGTTTAGTTCATGCAGAACCAGTACAGATTGGCTGCAGGTCATGTACAAGTGGGTTCCACAGCATCCATATGAATAGTGAAAGTAGGAGAGAGTGGCCTTATTGGATGGCATTCGGTTAAATTATATAGTAAAACTATTTGGTGGTGTCTAACCTAGAAATTTATCAAATAAAACGGTGTGTTTCGTTGATATAGTTAATTTACGGTACATAATGCGAATACCCACATATATGTACTAGGTCATGTGTAGCTCATAAAGTGAACACCCAAAATGTTGAATATATGATACATCATCTGATACACAGTGGCATTCATTGTTGTGGAAGTGGACGCTCAAATGAACACGTTATAATGAATGATAAATATTTCCCCGTCAAACTGTGATATACATTATACTTATATTTCAACAATTCGCTGGTTTGATGAGAAACACGGACTATTGACCTATTACATAGAGAATACCATGAGTGTCTGTGTTGATACAAGTTCAACGCGTAGGAAGTGTGTATTTGGCCAATGCAAAGCTTGTTCCCTGATAAATTGTCACAGCACGTATGTCTCCCAGGTAACACGGAAGACTTACTCAACTTATTTATCACTCTATAAATGTGGCTGTGACTGAACAAAAATGGGATGTATGGGTTATGCGACCAGTGTAACATCCGTGCAGTCTGATCAGGACCTACATTGTTTGCTATGCAGTTAGCATGGTCAGTAAATCACAAGTCCTGCTTCTAATAAACAATGTATATCCATATCATACTGCAAGAATGTGATAGAAGGTCAGGAAATACTAGTAGCCTATTTCATCAACATTGCAAAGTATACTTTTCTAGCAAAGAATACTTTGAGGGAGTAATCATTTATTTTTCCGGAAATACATTATTTTATATAGAACTAACGACTGCATATATTTGATGATTACAAGTATGCAGAATAATATACTGAATTTATTGCATTATCACAGCCATTTTGGCTGTGATAATGTAATAAATTCAGTATAATAAGAATTAATAAATTTATCCTTAAATTGAAAATTTCGCCCTCAAAGTATACTTTGCAATTTTGATGAAATCGGCTACAGAAGTCCATGTTCTCCAGTCGGGGCCACAGCAAACACTTGTATCTTGATCTTTAGAAGTGCTGCTGTCTCGTTACTTTCTCTTTATAAATTACACTTTTAGTGTAAAATGACATTTAGTGGACGATAAAAGTACTTTGACACCAATATAAAATATGGCTTCCTCATTATGTAGGTAATGTAATGTATTGTCTGATAGATATATAAATAACTGCATTTTGCGCAGCTAGATCTTTTGTAAATTGAAGGGGCCATTGGAGAAAGTGGACAAACTCCATGAGGGAGTTAACACTATGACTATGATCCACTTGTGAATTATAATAATCAATTCGTTATATTTACTCTGATTTTGATGAATTTATGGTAGTAATGTTGTGCTACTTATGTTGTTTTGCCACTATTTGTGGTCATGTTGGACGCCATTCGGAGTCCTGGGCTTAGTTCCTTGTGAGGTTGCTAACAACAGTTTGGACATATTAGTTCGGGTTTGTGTACATTTGTTCCGATCTCAATCATAATGCTGTTGAGCGTGTATTTTAACAAAATACCATCACACAATTCGTCTCAACCTCCTAGCACAGGTGTAAATGAAACTCACACAAATAATACAAGTACAACGTAATACCAAAGCATATTTAGCAAGAGTGTGTACATAGTGTGTACAATATAGCCTAATGAACACACCTTCGAATTGACAGTCGTGCTCTGTAGCCTATTTCATCAACATTGCAAAGTATACTTTAGTACCACAGTATACTTTGAGGGATACATTTTCAATTTTATGATAAATTTATTAATTTTTATTATACTGAATTTATTACATTATCACAGCCAATTTGGCTGTGATAATGTAATACATTCAGTATAATAATTCTGCATACTTTTAATCATGAAATATATGCATGTGTTAGTTCTATATGAAATAATGCATTTCAGGGAAAATAAATGATTACTCCCTCAAAGTATACTTTGCTAGTAAAGTATACTTTGCAATGTTGATGAAATAGGCTACATATACCACCAGTTACATGTAGACATTCTACAGTCGCCATACTGAACTCAGCACTTCTCCGGTGTAGATTAATATTACAAGACATATAACACAAGAGATCCATGATAACAATCGAAGTTCATCTAACATAATCGGTCCAAACGTTTGCCAACATGCGAGTAACATGTACCAGGGATGGTAAAGTTGTTACAATTTGGAAACTGTAGCAGCGAATTCAAAAGACCCGGCGGTATGCTGGCGTTTAGATAATTTACATAAATGTATACGTTCGTGTTCATATACACTAAGAAAAAAGAGCAGTGTAAACGAAGTCGAGATGTTGGACCTATTAGTGTTGGCAGTTAATGAACCGATACTAGTAAATGATAGTATCGCTCTCTAAATGCGAGTGCTTGACCTCAGGAGCTGTGGGGATATTGTGGATAATGTGCAGAAATACGATACATTGAAATTAAAAATTAAGGAAACACACCTTTGTTGCTACCGTGGCAGTTTTATGGTCATATTATTAACTGTTGGACGTCGATTGTAATTGCGAACTTTATACTCCGTTGAAGAGTATGCGAATTGTATTAATCGTACAAAAATATGCATGTGTAAATCGTAATGGAAATATGGATTACTAGTATCATGGGCGGATTCAGGGGGGGGGGGACGGGGGTGGACCCGGCGAGCACCCCCCCCCCCCCTAAAATTCGCCGAGTAAAGATTTTTCACAAGTTACAAGGCACGTTTCATGCCAAGTGCCATGTATTCCATGCATTTTTCGGTCGTTTTCTTATTGTTTCAAAATGTAAACGTTTTCAATAAAAAATCATGTCTAAACATACTGTGACAGTGTCAATATTGTTGCTCCAAAATTTGTGTGCTGGAATTATTTACCCATGTGTCACCAAAGAAGGGATTACAGTACTGAAACATAACCAGGGGCACGAACGTTATTTTTCTGTAATCGATGAGTACATGTACCGATTTAATTATTTCCTTTAATTCATCTATATAGTATCTAGAAAGAAAACCTATTTCAATAGATGGTTTAATAGTATAAATTTACAAGAAGGCCTTTCGCAAAGTGTGGTTTCTGGTACCAAACTCCCTACACGGTTTAGCACAGGCAACTGGTATCATTTGTAGCAATAACCGATAGATATTGTCATCCGAGACACAAACAAAAACACAATTATTTACTGGACGCCTAGTAAAACTAGTTTAATACATACATTATATAATAAAATGTCATAAATATATAGACAATGCTCACGTTTTGTCAATGCTAAAACGAGTATAATGAAACACTGTACTTTGAATAAAGCAGGACCTTTATATTAAAGGTACATGCCCACGCAGTAGGCACAAAATGTTCTTTATAGGAATTAAATAAGTGTATAATTATATCACTATTCCACCAGTTCTAAAAATTACGAGTGCCCGCTATACACATATAATCATTTATTAATTATCAATTTACTGTTAGCGACGCGCGGCGGTAACAGTCTATTTTGATAATGTGCGGGAACGACGACTTTCACATCACGGCTTGCGGTGCGCATGCGCAGTATGCTACGCGCGCCAGTAGGCTTCCCAATATGTAAACAAGAATATCGAAACGTCCAGGACGGAAATTGTATGAAAACGGCGTCGGCCAAAAAAAAAGCGAGATGTCGGAGGGACAGGCAGTACAGAGAGAGAGTGGTTAATATTGGCGACCAGATCACCAAATGGAAAGAGTTACGTGGAGATTTAGATTTGGACTCGAACAGAGATTTTTCTTCTCAACTTCCGATACTTCACTGCGCATGTCAAAGATGTGATATGATTGACCGTGTCACGTGACGCGTATTGCTAAAAATAGCACGAGGTCGGAAAATACCCTTTCTGGTCGCTGCATATAAAATGCGATTTAACACAAATTAACACGCGCCGTAATTAAAAATAACTCGTTAGTTGGTAGACAAATGGCTCATATAAGGCATGACAGAAAATGAAAAGTAGTATATATATATCCCAGCAAACATGCACATATGGGTCCCATATGGGCTATTTCTGGGCAAGCCCATATGGGTATGCCCATATTTGACCCATATGGGACCTTTGTGGGCAAGCCCATGTGGGTTTGCCCATAAGGGTCCCAAATGGGTCCCATATTACAGCAATTTTAGGAAAAACGAATATTTATTTATTTATTTAAAACTCATTTACTTTGAGCTAGTATGTGACTACCTTGATCTAAACTGCTATTATTTTATCTAAAAATAGTAATTCAACACATACGTGTATATTTTACAACCCATGTGGGACCCATACGGTCCCATTTGGGCCTCCCGATAAACGTATACACCCCTGAACAGGTGCGCGAAATTAATTTATTTTGTTTTTAATATAGGTTTTAACTGTTAAGAATAAAATATATAATGTATCATTTAGACGTTGTTATTATCAAGAATTTAATCATCGCATGATTAAAAGTAAAATAAATTTCGAGCATGCGCAGACGTGATTTCCGCTTCCGCCAAAATTGCAGACGTGATTTATTTTGAAAACAATTTAAGCGCCTTTTGAAACGGTAAATTGTAAAATTGTACACATAGATAATATTTCTTTTGAATTCAGAACCACATTATCGACGTGCCATTTTAAATTCATGTAGATATTGTGTGCATAGGAAAGTTGTAAACGCATTTTAGTCAGTCGTCAATTTTCAAGTTTGTGACATTATCTATATAAACTGTCCAAGTCAAGGGGACCTTTTGCCTGTTTCACGTGCATGGGTACATTTGAAAGTCCAGCAAACTTAAAATTGAAATAGATCTAGCCAAGAAATGCAAGATCTGCCCAAAATGGAAGTATCTGGGCTGCCCATGAGGGACCCATATTGAATACAAGGGCTGCCCATGTGGGACCCATATGGGTCCCATATTGCATGTTTATGGGGCAGCCCATATGGGACCCATGTGGAACCCGGTTGCACTCCCCATCTGGGTCCCATATGGGCAGCCCATATGGGACCCATGTAGGTGCCCATATGGGTCCCATATTGGTCCCATATAGATTGCTAGCTGGTACAGTGTAACCTGCTGCGTGGGCATGTACCTTTAACCGTATGCTCACCTTTCCAGAAATGTTTCAAAACGTTGCATCAACAACTCAATTCACGAATGTGCTATGCCGCGACATGTGTTGTTATTTTTAGATTAAACAGTAGAACTTTTACCAGCACAAAAATATTTACACAATTCCCTAACATTTGAGCCGTGAGGCGCAGTTAAAATAATTCTTAAGAAAACGGAAAATAAACACATTTTCTTGATGAATTTATTTCAAATGCTGGAATTATAAGGAATGAATTGCCTTTTTGTGGAATTTATCGGGATATAAACTTGGAAAAGTCGCGGGAATACTGGACGAGGCCTTCCGGCCTTCGTCCAGTATTCCCGCGACTTTTCCAAGTTTATATCCCGATAAATTCCACAAAAAGGCCATTCATTCCTATTATGTACCCAATGAACTCATATACAGAAGAAACTATCGCAATACATCATGATAGAATAAAACATTAAATGTACATGTAAATAGTAATACCACTATATTTTCAGACCATCGTGTAAGATTTCATGATGTCGTCTGCCGACGTGGACTCGGACACAGCGTCGTCTGCTTCTGGTTCCGGCACGTCAGTTGACGTGTACATCGAGGAGGATTCAACATTCGCTATTGGGTCTGACACTACGTTTGAAGATGCCATAAAAAGTCTAGATGAACTTAAATTAGAACCAGACCGCCACTTGCCGGAGATGTCTCTAGAAGAAACAGAAAATGGATCGAAAGCTAAGGAATATACCGAAAGTACGACATCATCCGAAGATTCAGAAGATACTTCTACAAATGAGAAAGGGGGGAAAGAAGGTAAATCTGTAGAAAGTGAAAGTGACAGCGGAAAGCCAGTGACGAAATCCGGGAAGAAAGCGTCAATGTTTGATAGATTGAAACGATTAACAAAGTTTGAGAAATCGCCAAAGAAATCAAACCTTTCAACATTTAAAGGCGTTAAAATAGATCGTCTTCCACAGTGTTTTGTTGCGAAATATTTAGGTAAAAAGGAAGTGAAAGGGTTATCTGGATTACAGCACGTGAGAGCACCAGTAGACGAATATGTTTCCAAACTTAAGGAAGATATTCGAACGTTGGACAGAGTGGAGCTGCCTTTAGTGTACATGGTGTTTTCATCCAAAGGTATAGACATAAAACAGCACCCTGCTAACAAAATGCCTGGCCAGTTGGACTATTGCATGCACCCGATAGATTTCATCTCGTATGGGGTACAGGACATGAAGTACTGGCGAGTATTCGCCTTTATTGTTGTCAATGAACTATCCGCGAGGCAGAAGAAAATGGAGTGCCATGTGTTTATTGCGGACTCCTCACTGAGCGCCAGGCGCATGGCCCTCACACTGAGTGCCTGTTTCGGAGTGTACAAGAAACAGCTGAACGCAGAGGGAAAGTTCCATAACTTCCAAGTCGAGCTGAGACCGCCGGATGAGCTTGCGGGCCAGATGCAAGTGGAATTTGAGGCCTGATCGCGTGTATGTACGTGTGTAAATGGAAGACTTGGTATACTCGGAAAATTGATAATGTGCATGGGCAGATATACATTGTGAACTCCGGAATATGATACATGTGACGCCCATGTACATGTATAATTGGAGAATTTTGAAATATAATAATGAGCATAGAAATGTATAAATAGTGGACACGGAAAACAGATAATGTGCATTCTTCACCATCCATATTTGTATTATGTAGCCCGCACATGTGGTGACAATGCTCTATGTCAATGTCAAGTGACTGTTAACACTTTATGTACCTTTATAAGAGGGGATTATTATTTCTTAATAACTTGTGAACCATTTCATCGATTTTTGTCGCGCCCGCTTGCGGACAACGCAATATAGTCGGCACATTGGCGTACATAATTACGTCTGTACGTACGTATACATACTTCCTAGGTTAACGTTTTTGGTTAAAGTTTTTTTCGGTATACTATCAAAGCCTCGGCGGGCGCGACATAGGTGCCGCGGCCATCTAGATGTAAATTATTGGGCCACATTGTGTGTCTTTGGATTGTGCTTTGTGTCGCATACACCCCACGTCTGAACACCCAAGGGGAAGGTCACTGATGACGTGTATGTTCACCTAGTTTATAAGATAAATGCGCTAAGCTTTTTTTCTCTCTAACCAAATAACGACAGATAAACGCTATGTTGCAGCAATTAAATTCGAATAATAGCGTATCGTATATAAGGACAAGCCACGAAACGGTCGTTCGCGGCTTGTCGCTATACACCCAATGCTATTATTCGAATTTAATTGCGGCAACATAGAGCTTATCTGTTGTTACATGTATTTGGTTAGATGACAATTCGTTACACTCATTCTGAAGACGACAGAAAGAGAGAGAAGATACTACAATGCGGTATGGTATTTCCCCCTATGCAGTGAGTGACGTGTGTGTGTGTGTGTGTGTGTGTGTGTGTGTGTGTGTGTGTGTGTGTGTGTGTGTGTGTGTGCAAGTATCAGGCTAACAGTTGTTTGTAAGCCTTCTGAGCCAAATATTGCAGCTTGCAGTTTCGAGGAATTTAGTGAACAATTCAATCAGTATACGCTAATAATATGCATGTAGACGTGCATGAGTACAACAAGATATTCCACGGTAAGTGTGTGTTTTCACTGTAAAAACAAACTGTGAATGTATGTGCGCCGCCGGGACATAATGGAACTTGAGTGTGTGACCAGTGTAACCCAAGATCAGCGTAACCCAAGACCAGTGTAACCCAAGATCAGTGTAACGCATCCGCGTGTGTACATGATCAGGGTGGACAATGTTTGGGAACACAATAACCATCGTGGCAGGTCAAGTACACGGCTGTGATGTGTCTTCTGTAGGTTTGAGACAAGCAATGTGGTTCGGTACCTAAGACGATGTCATGAAAAATCTGTAAATACAGTTTATGCAAAATATTTACAAAAGTTACGATATGTTCCGGAAATTACATCTAAAGTTGACGAATTCTATTTCACATTTGTTCCGAACATTTCATAAACTTTCGACGTATTTCGGAGTAATTTACGGAAAATATCAGTTTCTGTAAATATTTTTAATGAAAATTCGCAAATCTTCTTTGGTATAAAATCACATTGCTTGTCTCAAATGTGGCTTATGACATTTCCAGCTAGTCTACATGTAGCACATATAGCAGGAAAAGTATCCGTATTATTTGTTAGAAGCATGACGGGTGTTTCGAATATTGACTAGCGAACAGTGCAGACGCATCGTTAGAATGTGCGGATGTATTCAATGGCGGATTCACGTAGGAATATAGTAAAGTATTTCAATTAAGAAGCCCCCCTAACCTGAAATCCTGGATCCGCCCCTGGTATATGCTGGTGTGTTAGTGTCTGGGACTGCACTGGTTCCAAAAGCAATAAACGCGGTTTCTCCAGCGACAACCACATACATTACAAGTATGTAAAGTGTGTGTTTATACTGTACTGTGTGGGTGGTTGGTCGGGAGCACGCGACGGGTAATTCAACGATCGGTGTTCATCCTTACTAGAATTCCGACTGGAGACCTGGTTTGGCCCTCACATACATGTTTTGGCATTTTGTATGTGACAGTTGAATCTGGTTATGTGAGTATTACGCTTATTCGTAATTCTATTTTAATGGAAGGGGCCAACTGACTTTGGTGTGGTATGGACCTGGCACCAGGTCAGGTTATTCTAATTTCAGGGCTGAATATATTTGTTCTCGATGTAAATATTCCGTTCTAATTTTGGGATCCCCCCCACCCCCCAATGCAGCAGGTTAAACCGGGATCGAACCCGTTTGCCCGGCCTGGCATGACCTTAGTTGTTGATAGGCCGTAAACACCAAAAACAAACAAACAAACAAATATACCGTTATCTATATTGAAAGGTAGAACAATTTGGCTATCTTCTAGAGTCACCTTTCATTCAATTGCGGTACATTGTAACTACATGTATGTTTATTTTATTCTGTAATTTGCTATGCATGTATAATCAAATTTCTTAAAAGCATTAGTAGATATACATGTATTGAAGAAAGTATACATGTACATGCTAGGTGTCTTGTGCGTAGTGTGAATATACCCGAATTGTTCTGCCCTAATTGCCAGTCAATTTGACTTATTGTGGCTGTGACTGGAGAAATGGGGCTTATGGGATTGGTGACCAATCTAGTTCCTGATCACATAGCACATTCATGTAGCCTGATAACGATATGTATTGCGTGCTATAAACATGACGGGTGTTTTATTAGTGGAATGACGAACAGTGCAGATCCTGTCCAGACTGTGCAGATCCACGAAACCCATATCCCGATTGCTCCAGTCATTGCCACAGTGAGACACTCAAATCACAGGTGGAAGACTCGGACCTAGGACCTAATACTTGGCTCATTTGGAAAACGTTACCCCACCCACCCATGTCCATACACCATACCTTACAGCCTTTCCCAAGGTAGACAAGAGTTTTCACATAGGGTACCTATGTATTGGAATCGCCTCGGACAGTTAGCCACGCCCCAGACCCCCTCGATGCGATGGTCCGTAGTGATATCTTGGAGTAATCATAACAACAAAATGCATTGTGTTAGTCAACGTTTAACTGTCATACGCAACCTCTAATTGAAAATAATATTATGAAAAACTATTTGCACTGCACAATATCAACAACGGATGTTCTACGTACAAAAATACATCGGATTATTTTGTTGCGCGTGATTTTCCCCCATTTGCGGCACAAATCGTGCGGTCATCGCTAAATCTAGTAACAGGCTATAATTTTCGGCAGAGTTAACTCCCCTCCGAATACTCTCCGAAACACGCGACGCGTTTAACACACAAACGACATCAAGTTTGACCTTCCGACAGTCTATTTTTAAACTCACCCGACACCTGTGCGAAACAAAACTCGCACGTGTGGGTCTAACTGATGTTTAATCCTCATTCTGTCGATGGATTTACAGCGGATTTTAGTGACATTCCCGAATTCGGCCTGATTTACATTTGTCTATGGTGGCCAATACACGCCAACATGAGTGTCAATTCTACGTTCAGGGAAGGGGGTCAATAAGTCAGTATTTAAAGTGGTAAATTACAGTCAGGGAACAAATTAATGACAGTATAACACATCCAGCGTATAGTAATACCCATATTAATGCAAGTACTGAAAATACGACAACAAACTAATTCTAACAAGTTTGGGCTTCCATACATTGAACATTTTGTCAGCGGTTTCCCCAATGACGTCATTTGTACGTTTTAACATACTCGATCCGGGGCCAACTATTTCATTCACAAAACAGAAGTAAACATGGCGATGTACCGACACGGCATTTTCAGGCGCGACACCGCTTCCGTGGCGGAATTCTTGTAACTATATATTCAATCAGTTTTCAATATATCTATAATGATCATAGCTATCTGGAATCTGTATTTATACTTGAATTGGTGATGTCTTGTATATGTGTTACCGTATCTTTCTGATATTGCTATACATAATCTGTAATGTTGTTGAATGTTTTGGTGCATACTGTAGCAGTGCATACTGTAGTTGTGCCATATCAATAGTTTACCCCTTAACCATTAAAACGCTGAAAAAGAAAATTGCCGTCTGCTCATTTTGTATATTGTAATCTCTTTAAAAACCTGTTTTGGCAGCTCAGTAGAATCGTCTCAGTATGTTTTTGAGGAGAAAATATAAAAAAAAAATAAAATAGCAGACGACAATTGTCGTTTCCAGCGCTTTAAAGGTACATGCCCACTCAGTAAGCCGAAAATGTAATTTATAGGAATTAAATAAGTGTATAACTGTGTCACTATTCCACCAGTTATAAACGTTACAAGTGTCCGCTATACAGATATAATCATTTAGTAATATTTATTTTACTGATAGTGACACGCTGTGATATCAGGCTATTTTCATATGCAAATGAGGCATGATATTTTTTAATTATTTATACTAAAGAAATGCTTCACCTGAAAAAATAATATTTTCGACAGATTTTAAAGTATGATCATTGCACATCAGTAGTGAGAACGGAGCATTTCAATCTACGATGCAGCCGCAGCCAGGGATTGGGATTAAAATACAACGTAAACGTATGGGGATCGACTAATCGATAACTCGAATATCTAGGGTATGCGAGAGTTATCGTTCTTGGTCCTTGGAGGTAATACGTCTTCCCTTACCGTTACCGATTCCCGCGAAAAGGGGTCTTACGATCGTTGAGAGTTATCGTTCTCGATCATGGGGGGTAATACGACTTTCCTTACGTTATGATTCCCGCGAAAAGGGGTCTTACGATCCTCGATATACCGCGTTTACCTCGAAATATACGCGTGCGTATTAGTCGGTAATTGTCCGTCCGCCCGTCCGTCCGTCAGTCCGTCCGCGTGTTCGGTGACGTAACGCTCGAACGTTTTCGCGGGCAGCGAACGGGGTGTGTTACTATAGGTACCATCTCCCCGCGTTAAAGGGTTGTGCCAGGGAGGAGGAGGTACACGTATATAGTAAATTAACCGCATCGGTCGGTACAGTCAAGAAAATAAGGGCGTTTACCCGTATTATACCCGTTAATAGCAGACGACAATTTCTACCCGTATTCGATATACGGATCGATACCGTTGATGCCGGGATATTTAAAATATCACAATGGGTTAATATTCGCGTTATTGGCTAGAAACATATTTGTATTTAGCTTTAATAACAAGTCTCGACATGTTGAAACACGTTTACTTAACTGACCACCTAATAGCTATAAATACAGTACTTTTCCCGAGATTAAATCATTCTTGATAGAGGCTTCGCCGATATAGCAGAAGTACCCCCAAACGTCCTACTTTATAGACATTCTCAATTCGGATATACGCGAGATAGCGTCGCCGTCCCGTCCGTCCGTGTGGACGTTCGTCCGTCCGTCCGATCGCTCGATATTAGCGAGACGGGACAGACCAAAATGGCGGACGAGTTCGTATTAATTGTCGATTGTTCATCATTATCGACTGGCCAACAGCGTAGACCAAAATGACGGACGTTCAGCGCTCTCCACTTCGAACTTTCATACACCGCTAGTACGAGCTATTAACAGTACTCTATTAATATAATATGGAATAGTTTAGACCCTGATCGTATAGTCCGTCGACCGTTTGTCAACATTTTTCGTAATTTACGGACGTACATTCAATTTCGTAATTCTTTTTTCAAGGAAAATCGCATATAATCATGGCCGTAGGGAGCCAGTTTCGATTTCAATACGTCTTAAGTGACCGATAATCATATTGATACGGGATTTATACAAATTGTATAGAGTATTTCAAAGAGAGGATTATTTCCGTAGTCGGGACATCTCGATTCGAACATAAGTCAAACGTCGTACTTTATAGACATTCTCAATTTGCGAGATATCATCCCGGTTTAGAGAGGTTTGACTGTAAATAGGGCATTTGATCGTTCTGAGCCACAGTCGTGTGATATGCGATCATGAACAGACATTATCACTTGAGATAATTGACCAAGAAACAAAATAAAATCCCATAATTATTTGCTTGGTGTCCGGTTTTGAAAGGTGTCGCTGTAGTTGAAATATACGCATTCCACTATGACGCCAATGATAAAATATTACTACAAAAAAAACGGATCCTCTATGATATGAACTATATACGTATTTACGATCGTTGAAACACTCATAATAATGCACAATGTTCTGCACAAAAGGACCATTGATTCACAATTCAACGGATATAGTAATTAAGTGTCCTATAGAGACGTGACTTACTTAGTCTCTGACGCAAAGTCTCAGGCAACAGTCGTGGATCCGCGGAAATCTGTGACTAGCAACGGTGGGGGGCAAATACTTGTCAAGATTTCGTGCGATTGATCGTTGGAAACCGTATATTAACACCATGCTGCACTGTTGTGTGCGAGGTAGACGTTGGTCAGCATGCACGTCTATGCCGGTTAAGCGGTGTGCATTCTGTATTGTTTGATTATGAAATTTCATGAGCACGCGTTCTCGGCGCGCTGCGCTCAAATTCGAGAAAGTTGACTAATCGAGAAATCCGTAATAAATAGACAAGTATATTTAAACAGAAAGTTGGGCCGTTAAGCACCACTCCATTCCAATCCATTTTGCAGACTACTAGTATGGCCATGAACCAAACAACTACATTAACTCGATGTATGTATATTTGAATTGATCGTACATTTTTTAAGTTTATCTAATCATCTCATTATTTGGTAGCTGGCCTGACACTCGTACCATGGTATACTTTTATTTCATTTGCCACATTATATCATCTACCATGCTTGGCACTAATTGATACTATTTTGTGTGAATGGGCCGCTAAGCACCAGTCCATTCCATTACATTTTGCAAACTACTAGTATGGCCATGAACCAAACAACAACATTAACTCAATGTACGACGGGGACAACACGTATTGATAATGTTGCTGTCCGTTACAATGCGTGGACAGTATATACATGCATATATTACATGTACATCATATATAATGAATTTTACGCGAACATGTGGCGCTACGGACGAGACGGCAATAACAAACGTTATCAGTACTTTAAAGACACATGATGTCAGATATGCCCGGAAAATGATGATTAATAAAACAGATTACTAAATCATAATGTTATTGCACATTTATTATGGTATTGATGAATACAAGTTTAACAACTATCCGTCAGCCGAAAACAATTTGGTAAAACTATGTTTATAGTACTGACACATAACTAGCATTGAGCTCGCTAGGTTTTCTGCAATCATGGTTACTGAGTTAATTCAACTAGTAGATATATCTAGAATTGAACGTATTTACATAGGCGGTAAAGTTACCGGTCTAACCCGTTCAGTCTCAATTAATAGGCTCATCCAAGAAATTTGATGGATATATCACTATCGGAACGAAGAAAAATACAAATGATAGTTCTCGTATATAGAAAAGGCAGGTAAGCTTCCAACATGTCTACGCGAATTATTACCACAACTTGTCGGAGCAAGTAGTCCATATGAATTGCGTAATTGGAGCAATTTTATTGCATTAGCCAGACGAATAGAAATTTGTTTAATGTACTCGAAATAATGTATACCGTCTTCTATGACAATATGGAACGAGTTAGTTGAGAAACTTGAGAGTTCTTCTTCGATAGCCGTTTTTCAAGACAGGTTAAAACAACTATTCAAACCGCCTATTGTTCCAGAATACTATCTGATCGGTGATAGAACGCAATCTGATTTTACTACGACCGTATACGAAAGCAATGTAGTAAACTAAATTTAGACATTTTTATGAATAATCTGCGAGAATCATCATTGTGTGATTGTATACTCGATGTAGATTATGCCGAGCAATTCTCATTAAAATGCCCGTCATTCCACCAGCAATGCCAGTAACTACTTACCGCAACCCGTCAATACTACCCGTTATCTATAACTACATTGTACTCAAGTGTGGGGAGTTAACATATTTCGAAGGTAATGCTAGCTCTTTTTAGAAGTCCAAGGATACATTAAGCTTACTCGTCGTTTAAATAATCGAGGTATACCTATTCACACGTTCCTGCTTTGTGAAAACTATGCTTACTCGGTGGCCCGATCTTGGGATGTCAATTGGTCCGTATTCACAGGACAGTGCAACAAGAATTATTGGCTATCTTCGCTTCTTCTGACGATGACATACATGTCGGTGTGGGTGTTTAATAATATGTGACGGTGGCTGGAGAAAGGGAGACGATGGCACCTCTAGTCAATCAAGTGTTAATGCACCGGAACACCACCGCGGCCCATAAACGTTTTATAACTATAAATTGTTCGAATAACGTAAGTGTGTCATTGACTGAATGACTAGCAGCGCAAACCTTAACCAGACTGCGCTGTTGCGCACACAATCATCAGGGCCTGCGCTGTTCTCATGGGTCATATGACTCGTTTCTCCAACCACCGTGGCACGACTGTTGGTGCGTTATGCTTTACGTGACGTTTTAGACAATTTGAAATCCTAATTCTACACGTATTTACTCTATAAAAAATTACATTATACATACAATGTATAAACATTTATGTCTAAAGTCATTATACCACATGTTATAGTGCATGCAATAAGTAATTGGAGAGGGCTGTAACTAATGTTGTTAAGACTTGTTGCCCATCGTTTGCTTTTCTTAATAGTAAAGTGTATATTTTGAAACTGTTGTATACTGTCTATACATAGCAATACAAATGTTTAAATCATAGGTGGTAATGTATTATCAATTCATAACTAGACGGTTCTATGTTTCCTGGTTCAGTGCATCGTGATACAGTAATAGCGGACATACATTTCAGTTATCAAAGTATTTACAATATTTATGAGACTACACACGTATATAGGGAACAAACACAAACTCATTGGACGCTTATCGAATAAAACAGTGAGTTCAATGCATATATGCCATTGGCAGTACATAAAGCCAAAACAAACGACGTATCGAACATGATGTCCGAGATATCATCCGAGACATAGTGACTTTAATCCGATCATTCCAACCAGTGGGAATATCCATATTGCTGTACGGCGACGGGTACATTGTCATCTGTGTGACTGTAATTGGAGAAATCTAGCTGACAATACGCATAAATTCGAGGCCGGTGTATTTTCAGGTCGGCTGCCATAGATCGGCCGCCCGATATGCGCTTGCTAGATGCATATGGGCGGTGCTTTACGAGCGAACAGTTTTTGTCTGAGGCGGGGCCCGGTTTATTAACGGAACATAAGCATTTGCCACGCGCGGCTCGTCTCAAACATAATACTGTCAATTGTGTCAGCCGCGGGGTATACCACACTTTAATGAAACAAGAAAGGTGAAACGGTATTTCCGGGTTGTTTTAAATCTTGAGAAAGAGACACGCCGTTTCTACTCATATATGCTCGTACTCTTAGATAACGTAACAGCATCACATACATTTATGTAAGCTCTATGCTTCGTACATAGAGTCAGCCCAGAACCAACATCGGGCTGCGTGAAGTGTTACTAAAGTACATGTACGTCGTATTTGTAATTCGCCATTCTGTGAAAAATGGACTTCCTGGTACCCACCCAGCATGCTGGTTTGGGGAACTGCGTTATTTATGCGGGCGTGTCCATAGCGGCGGTGTTACGTTTGCCCATTGCGTAAGTCACACGACAGTTATCATAATGCATGAACGCCGGATAACAATTGGAAAGAGTTATGTAAACGGAAATGCTTTTGTAGTGATGAAAACGTCTGACGATCCGACGTAGATACCAGCGGCATGCTGAACAGTCTGTTTAGACGAATACTCTACGTACGCTATATTTCATTTATCTACATTTATTGTTGACCGTTATATATACGTAATAAACACAGCGTGTGTAAGAAATTGTTTTGGAACACACATACCAGCCAACTGCTCGGACAGTATTCTCCCATACGATAAAACTGGCATGGTAAACAGAACCACTTTCCCGAGCGGACGGAAGGTCGTCCAGTTGTTTATGGTCTTTCTGTGCATCGTGGACTTACTTTTCCCTGTCTTTCTGCGTTCGTACTACGCGTTATGTTTACTTTTTTCTCGACAATCACATGATGCTTATTCACTGCGCTACCGCCCGAGTCTAGTTCGTTGTCTATGATGTTTATGGTGTTATATTGTACTTGGCGATGGGCATTCGCTATGAACGTGTTCCATTATAGAGTTCGCTCTGCAGTTTGGGACGTAGAGGGCAGCGACTTGTATGCTGTCAGAAAAAGCTACGTGACATTTCGAACACCCATTAGGTATATCAACTGGAGTATTGAAACACTCGCATTTTTTTTTCTGAATATCTACGTAATAACTCACCTTTATGTCTGCATACTGAAGAGAGGAAAAATTCCGGACTAGTGTACGAACCGATCATACTGTAAAAGGTCACGATTACGAGTATGTGTTCAGTCCGAGATGCGGACATTTTGTAGTCTGACTACTACGGGAATAATTCACCTTTTTGTCCATATACTGAAGAGAAGCAAAAATGCCGGACTAGTGTACGACCCGATCAGAATGCAAAAGGTCACGATTACGAGTATGTGTCAGTCCGAGATGCGCACATTTTTTAATAACAGCGTACACGATATTTAACTAGGCTTGAGCGTAACTCGATGTTTAACTCGTAATTTCGAAAAGTACGTATTGAAAATCGCGAACGGGGTTTGGTTCCGTTCGTTCATTTCCACCGCAGAATTACCGTAATGGTAATTATATGATGCAACGCCACCTAGCACCGATTACTGACGTATGATTATACCTTTAAAGTATACTCAAGTGTAAGCGATATGTACTGCTCATACATGTAAAACATTAATAAACAATGTGTACATATATGTACATTGACAATGAACACAAATGTCCTTAGACATTCACTCAAATTTACGAGGACATGCGGAAATATTAAGAAATTTGATGATGATGAATAACCAAAACTAAGACGGATCTAGCAAAAATCTAGACGAGCGTTACTAAAAGTGGAACGCGCGTCATAATATGTAACGAAACGTAACGAAAATAAAACGTCCTCTATGGAAAAATACGTTAAAACGAACACAAATCGAAACACGGCCGGTATTTGGTAACATTATGTTTACATAAAACTTTCCGAATTTAACACAATACTGAACGCGTGTCACAAACATGCGTAAACAGTACACTGGTCAGCGTTTATGCGGGGATTAGAGGTTCCATGGAATAACCGTATAATCGGTTTCCCTATACCTATTTCCCGTTTTAAATGTATACACTGAACGAGATTTTGTAGGCGGAACAGGGTTTACTCTGGTCGCAATATTTATAAAAATGTGGTACATTACGTATTTTCAATAAATTTCTTCGACTGTTAACTACTCTGCAGAAGTATATTCCGCTCGTAAATCGTGTTCGGCAGCTCATGAGAATCGTCTCCGAGTACGACATCTCCGACATAAAACCACCATCTACACTGTCCGTTGTACGTTTCACAACTGTTCGTCCGCGCGTCTAGCGTACGTTTCACTACCGTACATGACCCGGTGTCAGGTCCCATACCGCACCAGTGTCACTTAGCTCCAGTCCCAAAAGCAATATGATCAGTACATATCGTAATACGTTTTAATGGCACATAACAGGATTTAGCTCTCAAGTAGTGTAGACACCAAAGTGGTCATATACATGAACTAACATTACAATCTGGAGTGGACAGATATTTTGGACAATGTTTAATTCTAATTATGAACATTTCAGCTATGCATGTATGGGTATTTGGTCTTCTAAGGACTATTAGAAACGTGAACTTAGTTTGCAAGTATTGCAATAGTTGCTGACAAATGTGTGGATTAGAATTGCATACAATAATTATAATCGGAGTCGGCACCATGGCCTTAACAAATGACGTTAGACATTCACTCAAATGTACGAGTACATGCGGAATATAAAGAAGGTTATTGATGTTGATGATGATGATGAATAACCAAAACTAAAACGGATCTAGCAAAAATCTAGACGAGCGTTACAAAAAGTGGAACGCGCGTCATAATATGTAACGAAACGTAACGAAAAATAAAACGTCCTCTATGGAAAAATACGTTAAAAACGAACAAAAATCGAAACACGGCCGGTATTTGGTAACATTATGTTTACATAAAACTTTCCGAACTTAACACAAAACTGAACGCGTGTCACAAACATGCGTAAACAGTACACTGGTCAGTGTTTATGCGGTGATTACAGGTTCCATGGAATAACCGTATAATCGGTTTCCCTATACCTATTTCCCGTTTTAAATGTATACACTGAACGAGATTTTGTAGGCGGAACTGGGTTTACTCTGGTCGCACTATTTATAAAAATGTGGTACATTACGTATTTTCAATAAATTACCTCGACTGTTAACTACTCTGCAGAAGTATATTCCGCTCGTAAATCGTGTTCGGCAGCGCTTGAGAATCGTCTCCGAGTACGACATCTCCGACATAAAACACCATCTACACTGTCCGTTGTACGTTTCACAACTGTTCGTCAGCGCGTCTAGCGTACGTTTCACGACCGTACATGACCCGGTGTCAGGTCCCATACCGCACCAGTGTCACTTAGCTCCAGTCCCAAAAGCAATATGATCAGTACATATCGTAATACGTTTTAATGGCACATAACAGGATTTAGCTCTCAAGTAGTGTAGACTCCAAAGTGGTCATATACATGAACTAAAATTACAATCTGGAGTGGAAAGATATTTTGGACAATGTTTAATTCTAATTATGAACATTTCAGCTATGCATGTATGGGTATTTGGCTTCTAAGACTATTGAAAACGTGAACTTAGTTTGCAAGTATTGCAATAGTTGCTGACAAATGTGTGGATTAGAATTGCATACAATAATTATAATCGGAGTCGACACCACTTAACAAATGACGTTAGACATTCACTCAAATGTACGAGCACATGCGGAATATAAAGAAGGTTGATGAGGAATAACCAAAACTGAAACGGATCTAGCAAAAATCTAGACGAGCGTTACAAAAAGTGGAACGCGCGTCACATAATATGTAACGAAACGTAACGAAAAATAAAACGTCCTCTATGGAAAAATACGTTAAAATGAACAAAAATCGAAACACGGCCGGTATTTCGTAACATTATGTTTACATAAAACTTTCCGAACTTAACACAAAACTGAACGCGTGTCACAAACATGCGTAAACAGTGCAGACCCTGCTCGAACACGGATGAGGATAACTGATGACATGTTTTATTGAGAAATAAGGCGGATAAATTATCCTTGTAGGGGAGACCCTTGGAGTCATTTTCTAAGGCAACGATGGAATGTAGACATTTTATCGCAAAAGGCAAGGGTTAGAAAATGACTCCAAGGGTCTCCCCTACAAGGATAATTTATCCGCCTTATTTCTCAATAAAACATGTCATCAGTTATCCTCATCCGTGTTCGAGCAGGGTCTGCACTGTTTACGCATGTTTGTGACACGCGTTCAGTTTTGTGTTAAGTTCGGAAAGTTTTATGTAAACATAATGTTACGAAATACCGGCCGTGTTTCGATTTTTGTTCATTTTAACGTATTTTTCCATAGAGGACGTTTTATTTTTCGTTACGTTTCGTTACATATTATGTGACGCGCGTTCCACTTTTTGTAACGCTCGTCTAGATTTTTGCTAGATCCGTTTCAGTTTTGGTTATTCCTCATCAACCTTCTTTATATTCCGCATGTGCTCGTACATTTGAGTGAATGTCTAACGTCATTTGTTAAGTGGTGTCGACTCCGATTATAATTATTGTATGCAATTCTAATCCACACATTTGTCAGCAACTATTGCAATACTTGCAAACTAAGTTCACGTTTCTAATAGTCTTAGCTAAAGCCAAATACCCATACATGCATAGCTGAAATGTTCATAATTAGAATTAAACATTGTCCAAAATATCTTTCCACTCCAGATTGTAATTTTAGTTCATGTATATGACCACTTTGGAGTCTACACTACTTGAGAGCTAAATCCTGTTATGTGCCATTAAAACGTATTACGATATGTACTGATCATATTGCTTTTGGGACTGGAGCTAAGTGACACTGGTGCGGTATGGGACCTGACACCGGGTCATGTACGGTCGTGAAACGTACGCTAGACGCGCTGACGAACAGTTGTGAAACGTACAACGGACAGTGTAGATGGTGTTTTATGTCGGAGATGTCGTACTCGGAGACGATTCTCAAGCGCTGCCGAACACGATTTACGAGCGGAATATACTTCTGCAGAGTAGTTAACAGTCGAGGTAATTTATTGAAAATACGTAATGTACCACATTTTTATAAATAGTGCGACCAGAGTAAACCCAGTTCCGCCTACAAAATCTCGTTCAGTGTATCATTTAAAACGGGAAATAGGTATAGGGAAACCGATTATACGGTTATTCCATGGAACCTGTAATCACCGCATAAACACTGACCAGTGTACTGTTTACGCATTTGTGACACGCGTTCAGTTTTGTGTTAAGTTCGGAAAGTTTTATGTAAACATAATGTTACCAAATACCGGCCGTGTTTCGATTTTTGTTCGTTTTTAACGTATTTTTCCATAGAGGACGTTTTATTTTTCGTTACGTTTCGTTACATATTATGACGCGCGTTCCACTTTTTGTAACGCTCGTCTAGATTTTTGCTAGATCCGTTTTAGTTTTGGTTATTCATCATCATCATCAACATCAATAACCTTCTTTATATTCCGCATGTACTCGTACATTTGAGTGAATGTCTAACGTCATTTGTTAAGGCCATGGTGCCGACTCCGATTATAATTATTGTATGCAATTCTAATCCACACATTTGTCAGCAACTATTGCAATACTTGCAAACTAAGTTCACGTTTCTAATAGTCTTAGAAGCCAAATACCCATACATGCATAGCTGAAATGTTCATAATTAGAATTAAACATTGTCCAAAATATCTGTCCACTCCAGATTGTAATGTTAGTTCATGTATATGACCACTTTGGTGTCTACACTACTTGAGAGCTAAATCCTGTTATGTGCCATTAAAACGTATTACGATATGTACTGATCATATTGCTTTTGGGACTGGAGCTAAGTGACACTGGTGCGGTATGGGACCTGACACGGGTCATGTACGGTTAGTGAAACGTACGCTAGACGCGCGGACGAACAGTTGTGAAACGTACAACGGACAGTGTAGATGGTGGTTTTATGTCGGAGATGTCGTACTCGGAGACGATTCTCATGAGCTGCCGAACACGATTTACGAGCGGAATATACTTCTGCAGAGTAGTTAACAGTCGAAGAAATTTATTGAAAATACGTAATGTACCACATTTTTATAATATTGCGACCAGAGTAAACCCTGTTCCGCCTACAAAATCTCGTTCAGTGTATACATTTAAAACGGGAAATAGGTATAGGGAAACCGATTATACGGTTATTCCATGGAACCTCTAATCCCCCGCATAAACGCTGACCAGTGTACTGTTTACGCATGTTTGTGACACGCGTTCAGTATTGTGTTAAATTCGGAAAGTTTTATGTAAACATAATGTTACCAAATACCGGCCGTGTTTCGATTTGTGTTCGTTTTAACGTATTTTTCCATAGAGGACGTTTTATTTTCGTTACGTTTCGTTACATATTATGACGCGCGTTCCACTTTTAGTAACGCTCGTCTAGATTTTTGCTAGATCCGTCTTAGTTTTGGTTATTCATCATCATCAAATTCTTAATATTCCGCATGTCCTCGTAAATTTGAGTGAATGTCTAAGGACATTTGTGTTCATTGTCAATGTACATATATGTACACATTGTTTATTAATGTTTTACATGTATGAGCAGTACATATCGCTTACACTTGAGTATACTTTAAAGGTATAATCATACGTCAGTAATCGGTGCTAGGTGGCGTTTGCATCATATAATTACCATTACGGTAATTCTGCGGTGGAAATGAACGAACGGAACCAAACCCCGTTCGCGATTTTCAATACGTACTTTTCGAAATTACGAGTTAAACATCGAGTTACGCTCAAGCCTATGTTAAATATCGTGTACGCTGTTATTAAAAAATGTGCGCATCTCGGACTGACACATACTCGTAATCGTGACCTTTTGCATTCTGATCGGGTCGTACACTAGTCCGGCATTTTTGCTCTCTTCAGTATATGGACAAAAAGGTGAATTATTCCGTAGATAGTCAGACTACAAAATGTGCGCATCTCGGACTGACACATACTCGTAATCGTGACCTTTTACAGTATGATCGGTTCGTACACTAGTCCGGAATTTTTCCTCTCTTCAGTATGCAGACATAAAGGTGAGTTATTACGTAGATATTCAGAAAAAAAATGCGAGTGTTTCAATACTCCAGTTGATATACCTAATGGGTGTTCGAAATGTCACGTAGCTTTTTCTGACAGCATACAAGTCGCTGCCCTCTACGTCCCAAACTGCAGAGCGAACTCTATAATGGAACACGTTCATAGCGAATGCCCATCGCCAAGTACAATATAACACCATAAACATCATAGACAACGAACTAGACTCGGGCGGTAGCGCAGTGAATAAGCATCATGTGATTGTCGAGAAAAAAGTAAACATAACGCGTAGTACGAACGCAGAAAGACAGGGAAAAGTAAGTCCACGATGCACAGAAAGACCATAAACAACTGGACGACCTTCCGTCCGCTCGGGAAAGTGGTTCTGTTTACCATGCCAGTTTTATCGTATGGAGAATACTGTCGAGCAGTTGGCTGGTATGTGTGATCCAAAACAATTCTTACACACGCTGTGTTTATTACGTATATATAACGTCAACAATAAATGTAGATAAATGAAATATAGCGTACGTAGAGTATTCGTCTAAACAGACTGTTCAGCATGCCGCTGGTATCTACGTCGGATCGTCAGACGTTTTCATCACTACAAAAGCATTTCCGTTTACATAACTCTTTCCAATTGTTATCCGGCGTTCATGCATTATGATAACTGTCGTGTGACTTACGCAATGGGCAAACGTAACACCGCCGCTATGGACACGCCCGCATAAATAACGCAGTTCCCCAAACCAGCATGCTGGGTGGGTACCAGGAAGTCCATTTTTCACAGAATGGCGAATTACAAATACGACGTACATGTACTTTAGTAAACACTTCACGCAGCCCGATGTTGGTTCTGGGCTGACTCTATGTACGAAGCATAGAGAGCTTACATAAATGTATGTGATGCTGTTACGTTATCTAAGAGTACGAGCATATATGAGTAGAAACGGCGTGTCTCTTTCTCAAGATTTAAAACAACCCGGAAATACCGTTTCACCTTTCTTGTTTCATTAAAGTGTGGTATACCCCGCGGCTGACACAATTGACAGTATTATGTTTGAGACGAGCCGCGCGTGGCAAATGCTTATGTTCCGTTAATAAACCGGGCCCGCCTCAGACAAAAACTGTTCGCTCGTAAAGCACCGCCCATATTGCATCTAGCAAGCGCATATCGGGCGGCCGATCTATGCAGCCGACCTGAAAATACACCGGCCTCGAATTTATGCGTATTGTCAGCTAGATTTCTCCAATTACAGTCACACAGATGACAATGTACCCGTCGCCGTACAGCAATATGGATATTCCCACTGGTTGGAATGATCGGATTAAAGTCACTATGTCTCGGATGATATCTCGGACATCATGTTCGATACGTCGTTTTGTTTTGGCTTTATGTACTGCCAATGGCATATATGCATTGAACTCACTGTTTTATTCGATAAGCGTCCAATGAGTTTGTGTTTGTTCCCTATATACGTGTGTAGTCTCATAAATATTGTAAATACTTTGATAACTGAAATGTATGTCCGCTATTACTGTATCACGATGCACTGAACCAGGAAACATAGAACCGTCTAGTTATGAATTGATAATACATTACCACCTATGATTTAAACATTTGTATTGCTATGTATAGACAGTATACAACAGTTTTCAAAATATACACTTTACTATTAAGAAAAGCAAACGGGATGGGCAACAAGTCTTAACAACATTAGTTACAGCCCTCTCCAATTACTTATTGCATGCACTATAACATGTGGTATAATGACTTTAGACATAAATGTTTATACATTGTATGTATAATGTAATTTTTTATAGAGTAAATACGTGTAGAATTAGGATTTCAAATTGTCTAAAACGTCACGTAAAGCATAACGCACCAACAGTCGTGCCACGGTGGTTGGAGAAACGAGTCATATGACCCATGAGAACAGCGCAGGCCCTGATGAGTGTGCGCAACAGCGCAGTCTGGTTAAGGTTTGCGCTGCTAGTCATTCAGTCAATGACACACTTACGTTATTCGAACAATTTATAGTTATAAAACGTTTATGGGCCGCGGTGGTGTTCCGGTGCATTAACACTTTGATTGACTAGAGGTGCCATCGTCTCCCTTTCTCCAGCCACCGTCACATATTATTAAACACCCACACCGACATGTATGTCATCGTCAGAAGAAGCGAAGATAGCCAATAATTCTTGTTGCACTGTCCTGTGAATACGGACCAATTGACATCCCAAGATCGGGCCACCGAGTAAGCATAGTTTTCACAAAGCAGGAACGTGTGAATAGGTATACCTCGATTATTTAAACGACGAGTAAGCTTAATGTATCCTTGGACTTCTAAAAAGAGCTAGCATTACCTTCGAAATATGTTAACTCCCCACACTTGAGTACAATGTAGTTATAGATAACGGGTAGTATTGACGGGTTGCGGTAAGTAGTTACTGGCATTGCTGGTGGAATGACGGGCATTTTAATGAGAATTGCTCGGCATAATCTACATCGAGTATACAATCACACAATGATGATTCTCGCAGATTATTCATAAAAATGTCTAAATAAATTTAGTTTACTACATTGCTTTCGTATACGGTCGTAGTAAAATCAGATTGCGTTCTATCACCGATCAGATAGTATTCTGGAACAATAGGCGGTTTGAATAGTTGTTTTAACCTGTCTTGAAAAACGGCTATCGAAGAAGAACTCTCAATTTTCTCAACTAACTCGTTCCATATTGTCATAGAAGACGGTATACATTATTTCGAGTACATTAAAACAATTTCTATTCGTCTGGCTAATGCAATAAAATTGCTCCAATTACGCAATTCATATGGACTACTTGCTCCGACAAGTTGTGGTAATAATTCGCGTAGACATGTTGGAAGCTTACCTGCCTTTTCTATATACGAGAACTATCATTTGTATTTTTCTTCGTTCCGATAGTGATATATCCATCAAATTTCTTGGATGAGCCTATTAATTGAGACTGAACGGGTTAGACCGGTAACTTTACCGCCTATGTAAATACGTTCAATTCTAGATATATCTACTAGTTGAATTAACTCAGTAACCATGATTGCAGAAAACCTAGCGAGCTCAATGCTAGTTATGTGTCAGTACTATAAACATAGTTTTACCAAATTGTTTTCGGCTGACGGATATATAGTTGTTAAACTTGTATTCATCAATACCATAATAAATGTGCAATAACATTATGATTTAGTAATCTGTTTTATTAATCATCATTTTCCGGGCATATCTGACATCATGTGTCTTTAAAGTACTGATAACGTTTGTTATTGCCGTCTCGTCCGTAGCGCCACATGTTCGCGTAAAATTCATTATATATGATGTACATGTAATATATGCATGTATATACTGTCCACGCATTGTAACGGACAGCAACATTATCAATACGTGTTGTCCCCGTCGTACATTGAGTTAATGTTGTTGTTTGGTTCATGGCCATACTAGTAGTTTGCAAAATGTAATGGAATGGACTGGTGCTTAGCGGCCCATTCACACAAAATAGTATCAATTAGTGCCAAGCATGGTAGATGATATAATGTGGCAAATGAAATAAAAGTATACCATGGTACGAGTGTCAGGCCAGCTACCAAATAATGAGATGATTAGATAAACTTAAAAAATGTACGATCAATTCAAATATACATACATCGAGTTAATGTAGTTGTTTGGTTCATGGCCATACTAGTAGTCTGCAAAATGGATTGGAATGGAGTGGTGCTTAACGGCCCAACTTTCTGTTTAAATATACTTGTCTATTTATTACGGATTTCTCGATTAGTCAACTTTCTCGAATTTGAGCGCAGCGCGCCGAGAACGCGTGCTCATGAAATTTCATAATCAAACAATACAGAATGCACACCGCTTAACCGGCATAGACGTGCATGCTGACCAACGTCTACCTCGCACACAACAGTGCAGCATGGTGTTAATATACGGTTTCCAACGATCAATCGCACGAAATCTTGACAAGTATTTGCCCCCCACCGTTGCTAGTCACAGATTTCCGCGGATCCACGACTGTTGCCTGAGACTTTGCGTCAGAGACTAAGTAAGTCACGTCTCTATAGGACACTTAATTACTATATCCGTTGAATTGTGAATCAATGGTCCTTTTGTGCAGAACATTGTGCATTATTATGAGTGTTTCAACGATCGTAAATACGTATATAGTTCATATCATAGAGGATCCGTTTTTTGTAGTAATATTTTATCATTGGCGTCATAGTGGAATGCGTATATTTCACCAACTACAGCGACACCTTTCAAAACCGGACACCAAGCAAATAATTATGGGATTTTATTTTGTTTCTTGGTCAATTATCTCAAGTGATAATGTCTGTTCATGATCGCATATCACACGACTGTGGCTCAGAACGATCAAATGCCCTATTTACAGTCCAAACCTCTCTAACCGGGATGATATCTCGCAAATTGAGAATGTCTATAAAGTACGACGTTTGACTTATGTTGCGAATCGAGATGTCCCGACTACGGAAATAATCCTCTCTTTGAAATACTCTATACAATTTGTATAAATCCCGTATCAATATGATTATCGGTCACTTAAGACGTATTGAAATCGAAACTGGCTCCTACGGCCATGATTATATGCGATTTTCCTTGAAAAAAGAATTACGAAATTGAATGTACGTCCGTAAATTACGAAAAATGTTGACAAAACGGTCGACGGACTATACGATCAGGGTCTAAACTATTCCATATTATATTAATAGAGTACTGTTAATAGCTCGTACTAGCGGTGTATGAAAGTTCGAAGTGGAGAGCGCTGAACGTCCGTCATTTTGGTCTACGCTGTTGGCCAGTCGATAATGATGAACAATCGACAATTAATACGAACTCGTCCGCCATTTTGGTCTGTCCCGTCTCGCTAATATCGAGCGATCGGACGGACGGACGAACGTCCACACGGACGGACGGACGGCGACGCTATCTCGCGTATATCCGAATTGAGAATGTCTATAAAGTAGGACGTTTGGGGTACTTCTGCTATATCGGCGAAGCCTCTATCAAGAATGATTTAATCTCGGGAAAAGTACTGTATTTATAGCTATTAGGTGGTCAGTTAAGTAAACGTGTTTCAACATGTCGAGACTAGTTATTAAAGCTAAATACAAATATGTTTCTAGCCAATAACGCGAATATTAACCCATTGTGATATTTTTAATATCCCGGCATCAACGGTATCGATCCGTATATCGAATACGGGTAGAAATTGTCGTCTGCTATTAACGGGTATAATACGGGTAAACGCCCTTATTTTCTTGACTGCACCGACCGATGCGGTTAATTTACTATATACGTGTACCTCCTCCTCCCTGGCACAACCCTTTAACGCGGGGAGATGGTACCTATAGTAACACACCCCGTTCGCTGCCCGCGAAAACGTTCGAGCGTTACGTCACCGAACACGCGGACGGACTGACGGACGGACGGGCGGACGGACAATTACCGACTAATACGCACGCGTATATTTCGAGGTATACGGCGGTATATCGAGGATCGTAAGACCCCTTTTCGCGGGAATCGATAACGGTAAGGAAAGTCGTATTACCCCCCATGATCGAGAACGATAACTCTCAACGATCGTAAGACCCCTTTTCGCGGGAATCGGTAACGGTAAGGGAAGACGTATTACCTCCAAGGACCAAGAACGATAACTCTCGCATACCCTAGATATTCGAGTTATCGATTAGTCGATCCCCATACGTTTACGTTGTATTTTAATCCCAATCCCTAGATGCAGATGCATCGTAGATTGAAATGCTCCGTTCTCACTACTCACATCATAAAATAAATACAGAGATTAAATAGTAATGTCCGTTAACATTTTAAGCAAACACGGTTATCGCCCCTGATATCAGTGTGTACATTTACGTCTGATATACAATGTATAATATTGCCAATCAGTACGTGTGATAATGGCGCATGAATGTTTATTTTGCCAGGAAATGTCTCAGATGATGTCTCTGATGTAAAGAACATTTTGTACCTACTGAGTGGGCATGTACCTTTAAGGGTTAATGAAACTGCAACACCAACAATCAATCAATCAATCAATCTAGCTTAATCTTGTAGTACCCTATGTTCAGTTCTTTCAGTACTTTGATTGAAAATGCCCTAGACAGGCTTACTTTTGGGCTCGCTCAAACACGGCAAGTTTCGATTTGTTTCTGCTGATATACGTCTCCGGCAATAGATTAATGCATTAGACCCCCAAACATATGCTCTTTAAAAATATGTGTTTAGCATATTGTTAGTTACACGCATTATAGCTACCAACGTCACAGAGGAATTTCTCTGTCCGAAAATATCTCACACAACCCACTTCACGCATCGCCACCTAATTGGTTGAACAAATATAGGAGTAGCTATGATATTCCAGTTCGGGTTTTCCCGTGACGTCATTATTGATAATTCTGCGATATATAACAAATTAATCCGAAAATAAAGGAAGGCTATGTCGGAATGTTGGGACGCAAATCAAAATAAAAGGACGTTTTATATAATTCAAGGTTAGTGGATAATACTTATTAGTCATTTATTCTAACATTTGAGTTACTGATGTTTATTGCAGTGATCCACGTCAATGTGTTGAAACTGTAATGGGATTTCGGCCCGATTTAAAAGGTAATGTATGCTTCCACAGCCCACAAATATGTGTGACATTTATTCGGACATACAATGATCGCCTTGTCTGTGGTAGCTAATTTGCCCGTAACTAACGAAATGCTAAAAGCAGATGCTTAAAGTGAATATATTTGAAGACTCAAGATATTTATCGATTACCAGAGACATAAATCAGTGGAAAAAATGTGTGGTGTTTGAGCGAGCTCGAAAATACGGCATTTTTTGCGAAGCTGTTTCTTACCTTGGAAAAGGCTGTAAGGTATAGTGTATGGAAATGGGTGGGTGGGGTAGCGTTTTCCAAATGAGCCAAGTGTTGTGTCCTATGTCCGAGTCTTCCACATGTGACTCAAATATGTAACAGTGGTACTTCCCAATTCCTATCCAATATGCCCAGCATCAGGAAGGTAGGCAGGGTGCCTTCTTGATTCTCGTACTTTTGTTAAATATGGTAAATTTTTCATAAACTAAACATAAACTAAACCATAAGCCCCATATATCTGGTCACCATGGGCGGATTCAGGGGGGGGGGGGGGGCGGCTGACCCGGCACCAGATCCGAGTCATTGTTATGTCCACCATGCGGTGGCACTCAGGCTACGCATCGACTGGTTAGCAAGGAATTACGTGCTCGCAAGTTACAAGGCACCTTTGTTGCTCCAAAATGCGACAGAACGCAGTAAATGCGATGTAGATTTCCACAAACTTCCGGGGGTGGGGGGGGGGGGAATGCTGCCGGACCCCCCTAGCGCTATCCCGAGCTCCGCTCTGTCTACGAACGATAATGTTCGATAATATAGTCAAGTATTGCAAAATAGTTACCCCCCCCCATCCTAACCCGAAATCCTGGATCCGCGCCTGGTCACAGCCACATATAATGATTGCAATACCATTTCGTAAGGAAGATGTATACATTTAAAGTTGGGTCCCATAGATTAGGCACAACATGTTCTTTATAGGAATTAAATACTAGTAAGTGTATGCATACTTGTGTAACTATTCCACCAATTTAAAAAAATGATGAGTGCCCGATATAGATACATTATTTAATCAGTTAGTAATCTTTAATGTACGGATACTGGAGAGACGCGCGTTTGTATCGGACCATTTTGATATGCCAATTTAACCCTTTCACCCCTAAGTAACTGAATGGGCTGCGATATGTTCGTTTTGCAACCAATCCAATCATCGCAAAATGATTTTCAGACTATTCCATTTATAAAAAGGGGGCATTTGTTTTTCTCAAAAATATGAAAATTACTTTCAAACTGTGCAGATCCTGATGAGACGGCTCGTTACGAGCCGGCTCATCTGGATCTGTACTGTTTGCATAAACCGATATAGCGGGCTTTCGGGTACAAAGGGTTAAAAAGTGAAGTATGTATTTGTCATTTGATGAGGGTCTGCAATCTTTATTTCTATTTGCACATTAGCCATGACAGAATACACCATCTGATTGTAATTTTGAATGTGACTGAAAAGTATTGAAATTCTACATGTACATGATTTGAATATTATTATAAAAAAAGTCATTCCTTTTCAAACAAGATCAGTGACATTTCAAATGAGGAATTATTTAATAATTCTCAAGATTATTTTAAAACTAAAAATCAAATATATGTACATGTATATAAAACATCACAATATGTAACTGTCTGCTAACATATTAACTTCATAAGGTGCTTGATAAAGAATATAGCCCTGTGGTCCGTTTCACTAAACTTCGTACTACTTAAATGTTCGTAAGTGCAAAATTATGATAGTCTGTAAACTTCACATTGACAATGTTTTCTTGTCAACAATTATTTGATTTACATTTATTGAGCAGGCAGCCTATGCTCAATACATGTAAATCCATCAATTGAAATTTCCAGACGATCCTAAATCTTAGTCGTACGAAGGTTAGTGAAACGGGCTCCTGTGCAGCCTTGCTTCAGTGGCCATACCTGTGCAAGTCAACAAACGTAGGAGAAACAGGAATACTGGACGCTCAACTGGTACACAACTGGTGTACGAACAGGGTCAAAACTAAACTGTATTGTTACAGGTGCAGTTTTTACAGGTGCAGTTGTATTTTTACAGTTGCACCTGTATATTTTTAGAACTAAACTGTATTTTTACAGGTGCAGCCGTATATTTTACAGGTGCAGCTGTATTTTTACAGGCGCAGCTGTATTTTTACAGGTGCAGCTGATTTTTTACAGCTGCACCTGTATATTTGTGCACCTGTATATTTGTATAGCTGCACCTGTAAGTTTAGTTTTTACCTCGTTCGTACACCATAGACATCTGCGTAACTTCATTAAATACGTTTACAATATTTTACATCAATGAAGTCAAAAGTTGACAAAAGTTTCAGAGTACATGCATGTACTCTGAAAACTTTGTCAACTTTTGACGCCATTTACGGAAACTATTGTAAAGTTTGTAAACATAGTTCATAGAATTACGAAGATTTCCGAATGTACAAAATCACATAGCATGTCTCATATGAAGTGCTTACAAAGTGCGTGAAATTATAATATGACATATTTATAACAAGTGTATTGCTAGTATTAAACGTACACGCCCACTCAGTAGGCACAAACTGTTCTTTATACATGGGCGGATTCAGGGGGGGGGGCGGACCCGGCGCACGCCCCCCTAAAATTCGCCGAGTAGAGATTTTTTACAAGTTACAAGGCACGTTTCATGCCAAGTGCCATGTTTTCCATGCATTTTTCAGTCGCATTCTGATTGTTTCAAAATTTAAACGTTTTCAATCAAAAATCATGTCTAAACATACTGTGACAGTGTCAATATTTTTGCTCCAAAGTGCGCCAGAACGCAGGAAATGCGATGTAGATTTGCAAACTTTTCCGGGTGGGAATGCCCCCGGACCCCTTTAGCGCTATCTCGACTATTTTGCAATACTTGACTATATTATCGAACGAGCTTAGCTCGTTCGATAATATAGTCAAGTATTGCAAAATAGTTACGCCCCCCTAACCCGAAATCCTGGATCCGCGCCTGTTATATGAATTAAATAAGTGTGTGATTGCGTCACTATTCGGCCAGTTCTAAAAATTATGAGTGCCCGCTATACAAATATAATCATTTAATAATATTTATTTTACTAATAGTGACTCGCGGTTGTATCAGACTATTTTCATATGCAAATGAGGCATGATATTTTTTAATTACAAAATTTATTTATAGATCTACTAATTAAATGCGTCACCTGAAAAAATAATATTTCGACAGATTATAAAGTATAATCATTGCACATCAAAAAATAAATACAGGATAATAAATTGTATTGTCGGTTAACATTTTAAGGAAACAGGGTTATCGCCCCTGATATCAGTGTGGAAATGTACGTCTGGTATAAATTGTATAATAAAGCCAATCGGTACGTGGGGTAATGTTGAATGAATGTTTATTTTGCCAGAAAATGTCTCAGATGATGTCTCCGATATAAAGAACAGTTTGTGCCTATTGAGTGGGCATATACATTTAACACTATTTTCTATGTAGAGATTCACATCAAGATGCGAAAATAGGCAATGGCGTCTTCTCACTGAAGCATATCGGATATCTGCAAGTGTTCTGCCATTTAAAGTGTAAAATGTTCGTAAGTGCAAGTTTAGGATCGTCTGGAAATTTAAATTTATGGATTTACATGTATTGAGCATATGCTGCATATGCAGCCCATGCTGAATACATGTAAATACAGAAATTGTTTACAAGAAAACAGTGTTAATGTGAAATTTACAGACCATCATAAGTTTGCACTTACGAACATTTTAGTCGTACGAAGTTTAGTTAAATGGCCCCCAGAACTCATAACAACTGGACATGTGTTGGGCAATTCACATCAGCGTCGCACATGTCCCCACAAGAACTTAGAAAGTGTAACAATTGCACATCGCCTTACGTACGAAATCACACAGATTATTTTAATTATATGCATGTAGTACCCATGATGCTTGGGGTGTGTGAATGTGCATGCATAATTATCGTATTGGATACATATAAAATGTACATGTAGTTTACATTCTTGTATAGTGCCAGTATTATCATTATATAAACAATCGAAGAAACCTAACGTGTTATTCTCCCTGCTATGATTTCCAGTTAGCTTGCAAATTCCGTATACATCTGGAAAACGCAGCTGATACGGTCAAATAACTAGAAAATGTGGTCTAAGAAATAAACAGACAGACGGAAGGGCGGACGATCAGTAGTGATGGTAATTGTATTAATGTGGAAGCATGTATCGTTACTAAGCAAAGCATGTGTGCAATATGAAGATATTAGCTGAAGGCAAACAGAAAGAATAGGTGATCTGAGAAACTCTTACAAAAACTTTCAAATAAATAAACAGACAGACAGACGGACGGACGTACGATCAGTACCAGGGTAATTGTATTAATGTGGAATGATGTATAGTTACTAAGTAATGCATGTTTGCAATATGAAGATATTAGCTGAAGGCAAACATAAATTATAGGTGATTTGAGAAACTCTTACAAAACTTTCAGAAAATAAACATACGGACAGACAGACGGACATGGCGAAGCATATAGAGCACCGCCCTCATAGACTTCAGACCCGAAACAAACTAGACATATACTATTTTAATAATGTTTAAACAATATAATTGACACGTGTCCCATCTAAACCAGTCGATGTGGCCTAGTGGATAAGGCATCCGCCACGCAACTGGGAGGTCGAAGGTTCGAGTCTCTGCTCCGACTGATGTGACCGGTTGGTGAACCACCATCAGCTAGTTAAATTTAATGCTGACAATGGCCTTCTTGCCTGCCATAATGGATGGGAATTGGGAAGTACTGATTATTCGATAGAGTGTCTCATAGTCAAATATGACTGGCTCTTTCAATAGGGTCTCCGGTCCCACGAATGCAAAAATCGTGGTAAATAATTAACGTTAGGGGTAATTAAGCCATTGTGTATGATTAGTCCATTTGCCACTCTACCAGACCTATGAATTGTCTATAGTACAAGGTTTGTGGGTGGCTTTACATTCATACTTGGAACAATTCAGCTTTGTTGTCCTCTTGACGACTCTGAGCAACATTTTCAATATGCAAATTAGTTGCCGCCATTACCGCAAAACCTATTTCCTGTCATAGGTAAATAACTATGCACTATAAATTCACAAAAATGGTGTCTATACCTATATGTTCATGGTCAATGATTACGATATTGGCAATTATAAAGTTTGTACATGTATACGCTTTCCTCTTTACGCAAATTAGTTGTCGCCATTACCGAAAAAACTCGTTTTTTAGATAGCCCTGCTACTATGTGGGATAATTTCTCAGAAATAGTTTCAAGACATATGTTTTCATGGTCGAGGATCACAATAAATGCATACATAAAGTGATGGCATGCATGTGTGTTGCCTTTGTGTAAATGAGTATTATTATTAGTATATTAGTATTAGTAGTGTGCATTCTTATGGACTATACACTGCTGGTCCAGGAGTGCACGCACATTACTGCCTTATTCGAGACTCCATGGCCACCGCTGTACACGTGCCATAATTACTATGGTACTGAAGTTACATTATTGGCCCCAATCCTCCTTTCTTTTCGGGGTATAATATATGATATGCCTTTGTTCATTTACACATCCTCATCAATGTTTGGATTTTCTCAGTAGTCGTGCAGTTTCTACAAATCCAATGCAAGCACTGGTGAAGAAGGTTATTGTCTGTCGGATGCACTACCATGATGTTCATTGTCTTCTCTTTCTTCTTGGCAGATATCTGGTAGCGTGCCGCGCCCATTGAGATTTATGTTTGCTGACCATAATATAGCTGCTCAGAACCACTTACCTGTTCTAGAAGAGAAGCATTAGTCGCGTTTGCTTCACCCAGTACATCGCACAATCATGGAATTTTCCCCTTGCTGAATGGGTATGATACAGTGTCACAGCCGCTAAGCGCATGCATGCAATTTAGATGCAGACATTTAGATCCCAGCTGTATACATGTCCCATTTATGTTGATCACTACTCCCAATCCAGCGTTTCATCTGGACACTACAGCTAGGAAGTAGTTGCAGCTTCCAGACCCAGTAGACCAGTAGCACAAAAGCATCTGTATCATCGCTGCGGATCCGGACGACAACAGTTTCTATTTCGGAAGCTTGCAACAGATATGTACTCATTGTGACATCTGCCTCATCGTGTGCAAAGCTGCTGTCATCCCAACAATGTATGGATATGTGATCAGCCAAACTGAATGTGGATATCACGCGGGTAAGTTCACGCTTGTTGTGCTTATTCTTTAGAATGCATCACGATTGGGTAAGGGACTGTTGATGATCAGGTTATAGTCAGTAGAACGCTCACCAGCACGTCACACCCGCTCGTGATCTTTGGCTGAGCTATCGTTGTACTTGTCAAATACCAATATCTTCTCGATGGAAGTAGGGTAAATCGAGAGGCGGCGCTTAGTTCCCTCAACGAGGACGGATGTTCACCTCCATATGGCCAGACGATGTGAAAGAAAAGTTACTGTGCATCCACGATCAGGTCCGGATCTGGAGCTTCAAATTGTGGAATACCGAGACGACCAGCCAGTGAAGATTTGTTTCCTTTACTCAAACAGCCATACTCGTAGAGTGGCATAGTTGCAACCGTCGTTGTTGCCTGACCAACTAAAGACGGATGAAGATGGCTTCTAGGTCGAATACAGTATTGCCACCAACCTTCACGCCTCTCTTAAGTTGCTCCATCGTCTTGACTTGACTGGAAAACTTGGCATGGAAGTCAAACGGCAGAGAGTTGTGGCTATTTTCGCTCCAATGACTAGTGCATATTCTACATTTACCTCTTTGGGAGCTACCTGACCATTGACAATGTGTTGTAGAGGACGTCACTCTCGACTTCTAGCGGATGGGAATGCATGGCTAGCGCTGTGGCAATCCGCTGCCGATCGTCACTGCCCAGCTTTCTTCTCTTATCACCTTCATCCGTATGCTTGCTTGGTGATGATGAGCAGTGCACTTCATCGGAGTACAACTGTTTCATAGCATCAGAGAGATACGCCGAGATCGGGAATGAATCAATCCATTCAGTGACCAACTCAGGCGTCATGCCCTTCAGACAACCCTTTCCCGTCCTGATAGCAGTTTGTTCTCCAAACTGGTCACTGGATACCGAATTCACCGGTCACAACCTGCCACGTGACGGCATACATGCGCTCCAGTGATTCGATCTCGATCTCAACAAGTGACGCATCTCTAGCAGGGGCCAGCTGATATACCGAGTGTAGTGACCATGGCCTGCACTGAAGAAGTACAGAAGCATCCGTCCCAAACAAAGCTGCTGGAAGAGCCATTCTCTCTCCCTCTCTGCGCAAAGGAACTGGTGAACCAGCGTCGGTTTCACAAGATTATCCACCCAGTGCCTACCTGTTGGATGGTGTCGTACTCCTTCCACATACATGTACTCTGAGATGTCATGGAAGGTTCTCTCACAGTTTTGGAGACAGTGTTGCAGCAGGACAGCCGTCACCATGCGGAATGCCCTCATGGCAAGCACCCATGCCTTCCCATTCATAATCCCTGTCAGACCACCGAATGCTGCACTAACTAGAACATCAAAACCAGACCCCTTCACCAGTGTCCTGATGCAACCCAAAAAAGACATAATAAAGTGCATTGCCCCTGGACGAAGAATCACATCGTCAAACCTAGTCGCCTCGGACCCCACCATTTGATCTGTTGGGCAACTATGTACAACTGCATATCAATGGAAAGATTTGATTACGTCATGCCTAGGTCACATAGGGTTTTCTTCATGTATAGCAGTGTTGTGGTGACGGTATCAGGGTGAGCTGGTGGTGCATCTATGAGCGGGTCAAACAGGTACACAGTCGCTGTCTTTGGTCCCTGGCCAATTGGTTGTTGAAGCCGTACTACTACATGCTATGGTCCTTGAGCTCTGCAGCAACAAGACTATGTCCTGGCACATGCATTAGAGTACGTGATTCCGGAAGAAATATAAATTGCAGGAGGGATAACCTTCTTTGTGCCAGTATAGTGCTGAAGTGGTACAGACTGGCTAATATTGGTCCTAAGAGATCGTGCAACGGTATTCTGCAGTCGTGAGATCACAAGATATATAACTCCAGGTCGAGCTCTAGTACTACCCAGTTATACGATACCAGCGGGATGCTTTTGGAAATCCTGAACCATGACATGTGTCTCTCTACGTCCTTTGGGAGTGGAAACCAGAATATCAAAATTGACAAACCACTCGAAGAATGGCCCCACACTTCTCATCAAACCCATTGCCTGATGTAGATCACTTCTGCTGTATCACTTAGCCCCATCCCCTTATAAGGGGTATAACCAGATTAAACTCTCACATACAAGAAAGCCAAAACTGTATACAAGGGCAGAATCAGCTAGCCTGGGATTCCGGAAAGGATAAACACCGTCGTTAAATTACCCTTCGCATACTCCCAACCAACCACCCGCTGCAGAGCTATGAAAGTCGGGTTTTTACGTATTGGCGGCCACTAATAATCATCGCAGAAAGGATCCAAACTGCCAAAAAGAAATAAAATATTTTAGATATATGCATATAGTCACTTTATAAATGCATGTATAGAAATCCTAGACCAAGAAAACATGGGTCTGTAAACAATTTTCGTGAATGTATCATAACCGGTTGCAGAGCTATAAAATAAAATAGGATGTTCGGTAATGGCGGCAACCAGTTTGCATAATGAGAAAATATATACATGTAATCACTGTAGAAATGCCACCATTGTCATCATTGACCATGAAAACATAGGTATATACACCATTTGTGTGAACTTGTAGTGCATATAGTTGTAGAGCTATGATAGGAAATATGTTTTCCGCTAATGGCGGCAACAAAAGGTTGCCCTCTTAATAGTTGTGACTGGAGAAAATGGAATGTTATGACATGCGTACGGGGCGCCAAGTGGGACATGGGTCAATTTTGTCAACAAAATTCATTTTTGTGCCACAAAATTCAATTCTGTGTCACAAAATTCAATTCTGTGTCACAAAATTCACTTTTGTGCCACAAAATTCCCTTTTTGTGGTAACAAAATTCAATTCTTTTGTGACAACACAAAATTTCAAAAATTCTTGTGTAACAAAATTCAATTCTGTTCACAAAATTCAATTCTGTGTCACAAAATTCAAAATTTCTAATTCATGCTGTGCAACAAAATTCAATTCAATTCAATTCGTGTAACAAAAAATTCAAAAATTCTTAATTCCAAAATTTCAATTCCGCACCTACGCATTGTTAAACAAGGACTACCATTGGTCAGAAACTGCACTGGAGAAAGGGTCACGGTCGCCGATCTACACATTCAATGTCGATGATTCATTTCTCATTCTGCCGATGATTCATTTCTCATTCTGCCATTTTGCTTCAACTGTCTCCAAACAGTCAAACGTTGACAAACCCATTCGTATTTAAACTCATTTGCGTTATAATTGTACACATAATTCATGTACATGTAGATCTCCAGCGAGTACTGACGTCATTTATTTGTGTATCGCAAGGTACATCTGCCCCAGTTAAATCAATAATACACGCGCTGTGGCCTGTGTTCTGACTGCTGTCTGTGTTTATAAACAGAATGTGTGTATTAGGCCATTTGAGGAAACCATTTGTAGTATTTGTGTAGATGACCATGGATACTAAGATGGTGTATACTGTAAATAATGCATGTAGACACATAGTTGCGAACACGTAACTTCGCAACTAGTAGACACAGATCCAATACCATTTGTTTCACAAGGTTAGATCTACTGTTAGAATACGACGTCATCTAATGTCATTTTCGAGCATAAAACGTTACCTGATAAATAGAATACCAGGCTAGTGTATTTTAATATCAATTTTGTTTATCAGGCTCGGCTCGGAAACGGTAGGAATTCCTCGGCAAGCCTCGGAATTCATACGCGTTTCCTAGCCTTGCCTGATAAACTTGATATCAAAATACACTAGCCTAGTATTCTCTATATATGGGCATGCTCTCAGGTCTAGCTATGTCCCGGCTACTTTATGTTTGACCCTGTTTACATAATTGAGGGAAAATTCTGAATATTTTTCTTATTTCTCCTTCAAAGTATATATGCTTAATTGGTGTGACCACTCATTTGTAATCATAATATAACCAAAATAACTGTCCATAAAGAAGTATAATATTTATATATTGGGTTATATTTTCGCATTGAAATATTTAAACCTGCAAGTGTACTCCACCATCTAGTAAAATGGACTAAGACCGATCTCAACCAATCAACGTAGAGATGACATAGACTATCCTACGCAAACTAATTTTTGTGGACAAAAATGAATTCTCGTCCCACAAAACTGAATTTTCTTCACAAAACTCAATTCTGTCTTACAAAATTGAATCCTTTATAACAAAAATGAATTTTGTATACGAAACGTATGCAGAATTGAATTTTGTGACACAGAATTGAATTTTGTGACACAGAATTGACAGAATTGAATTTTGTGACACAGAATTGAATTTTGTGACACAGAATTGAATTTTGTGATTTTTAGTGTTACAAAATTCAATTTTGTACACATAATTAACCTGTCCTGCATGGCGCCCCGTACATGCGTGGCCAATCTATTATATGATCTGCTTCCATAATATACTCTGGTAACCTGTATCTATTACATACTGTTTGTTACATGCACGATGGGTGCTTCATTGAATGAAGTGCTGAACCTGATCAGATTGCGCATAAAGCTGCACAAGTCGATCTGTGTCTGCACTGGTTGGTATACTAGTAAACATATTTTATTAAATTATAATTTACATCAAGTTTGTTAAAACAAGCTGTGTAAGAGGATTTGAAGGAAATATTGCTATATTATAGAGTTCCTCTTATTCAGAACAAGGTAATTAGGGTCCCATGCTGACATAACCCGTACAAATATTAAAAACAACACACTAGTCTTACTTCGCAGACTGAGACCCACTTGGGTGGAGATACAAATGTGACAAGACGTGTGATTTTGTACCTACGTGCGGATGAAAAATATTTACAGAATCTGTGAAATTTTCTGTAAATTACGCCGAATGTTGATGAAATTTTCATAGCATTTAGTCGACTTTCGACAGTGCATAGTGCATAGTTTGTCAGTTTGTTCGGTATATAGCGGGCACTCGTTGCTCTACTGGCATATTCATAGTTTGATGTTGGCTCACATCCTGTATTGAACCAATTGTCCCTCTGTATTTAGTATCCTGTGTTTAGCTCTTGTAAAATTATGTAGATCTTTGAATTCGGATGATCGATAAGAGGATTATAATCAATTGCACCACTTGGATTTAATTCAACCAGAGCTCTCACCCTTGCTATTGCTTACAATCTTCCTACCACTTGCTCATCATTGTGGCATGTGCTGCCTGTCTGATGGTTCGGTTAGTAACCATTTGTGTGTCTTCTGGCGGATCTGAAGCTTCCCTCGCAGTCTCTTTTGCCAGTTTTTCGGCTGTATCATTCACCTGAATACTGACATGATTTGGTGCCCATAAGATTTCAATGCGCTACCCAGCCGATGTCAATGTGACATTGTCGTATGTGTTTTACACCCCACTTATGACATATTGGTAGTTGATTGGTGCCCAGTTGAGGGCCGACTGCTCACAGGCTGTAACTGCATTCAAATAATTATTGCATCACTCTACTTCTCCATTACACCAGCTGTTATCAAACACCACAGTAATTAGCGAATAAATACATTTTAGTCCACACTGATGTCCTCATTTTTCGTTTCCTCCCATTTTCCTAACGTTGCCTCGAATTCTGAACTCAATTTTGGCCAATTTAAATTTTAAACAGCCTCATCTCTTTCTGTTCCATGGTGGATGTTGGGTCGTCGACATATGAACACATAGAACCTCCACGCGGTCTGAAGCCGGACATGTTCATGTGTAATGTTATGCGTTAGTCTTAGGTGCCAATCCACGTGAAACTACACTGTCAGTGTCCCTTCTTATTGGTTTGTAATCATTATGCATCAATAGTTACACTTGTTCATTATTTCTTCGATCAGCTCATCCTGTTGGCATTGGAGCCTCCCAAAACTGGGGCATATTCATAGAACACAGCCCACAACTATGGCATATTTTGCGTCCTTTAGTACTAGTCACGGCATTTTCATTTGGTCACTGTCTCATTGACAGTTTGTATATTTTTAGGCGCATCTTAGTTGTCAGTGATTTACATATATTATAAAAATGTTATTTGATTTGTATGTGGATATAATTGCCACTCGTTCCGACTAAAGGTGCACAATATCGCATGCTACGTAGCACGTGCATATATCCACATATAGAAAACATAATAACCTATAAGTACTATAATTATATCTATAAACGAACCCCGTCCTTGTGATAATCATTGTACATGTATGAGGCTTTAGATTGTATGAAGATTTGCAAAGGAAATTATTTCCAATATCTGCAATACGCGACCTTAAATTATGTCAACACAATTATTCTAATTTTAAATCATCAATTATGAATAAAGTTGAATATCGTTTTTGACGGCCGTTACATGCACATGTATCAAATTCCTTAAAGAGGGGTCGTCGCGTGCAACACAGCAGTACTATCTGTTTGTCAGAAGTTAAAATCATGCCAAACACGCGTACGTCGCTTGTATTGTTTCGGTACCGGTGCGCCCTTCGTCCGCGGCTGGCAGCATGCTCAATACACGGTCTACATTTGGATGTATTCAATACTGAGACTTAGAGAACAAAACTAGCCAACATATAAAGAAACGCATGTAGGACATGTTTTATCCAACGGAGTTATACACACGTTTAGCAATTACAGTTTCGTATAATTTTGAATCAACGGTCGATGTAAACGGGACAATAAACTATGTGAAATTTAAATGTGTTTTCCCAAACCTGGGTTGTCATGTCCGCATGATTGCAATACACATACACCTTTATGAGGTAAGGTCGATCATACACGGAGAATTAGACTAAATAGAGAGGTGGGATTATTTAACTTTTATCTAATTAGGCCGCCGTAGTCCAATTTATATACTACCGCCCAGATGGGCACACCTGCATGTTGTTTTATGTACGAATTGTCTTGAGAACGACGTGAGCAGTTGTCCAAGGGAGATAACGTGACCAGTGGTAAAAAAAAAAAAAGGCAAAAAAAAAAAAAATACGTTTTTTGTTGCCGATTTATTAAACACATGTACATGTCGATTTTCATACATCATGAGGTATTTTTTTATTGTCAGAAACATTTACTGTAGTACCCGCTTTCTTCGAAATAAAATAAAAGAACAAAATAAGTAGGCGTATTTATGGAAATAAATAAAAAATATACATAGACGTGACAATGACGCTAAATGTGACGTTTACTTTATCAAAACCGCACGGAAATTACTCCATCCGATAAGGGAGGTTTTCGCTTGGCGCGTCACATATGTGAATACTGCCTTGTTAGTGTATCCTATACGGCACATGGAATGAATGGCCAAATCGGCCGGCCATCTTTGTGTGTTCTAGCCATCAGCCAGTTTCACCTGTTCTGCCGTTTGACAAAGAACTCAAACTATGAAGTAGAACATATGGTATAATGTAGCTAATCACATGTAGAAAAGCCATGAGAACAGACTCCTATCAATTATATTACACCAAACTGTAAAATATGTCAGTTTTCTGGACAGGTTTGAGCCTGTGTTTTTAAAAACATGAACCACCATTATAAATACTCTGATGCACAGAAAATCGCACAGTGTATCACTTTTACCTGGCTGGCCAACCACACAACACATACCATATATAACCACAAAACACACACCATATATACATGTACCTACTACTGTACTCTGTTATTAGCTATCAAATCCAGTGATATGTAAGCAGTGTTTTGTCCCTGGTGTCTATTCACCTACTATGCAAGTAGATATGGCTTTACCTATGTATAATGCGTGCACTAACAATATGCTGTGCATCAGATTGAAAAGTTTACGCATTGATGAGAGAAATGCTCAGATATCTCGTCGTTTGTACAGGCATTATATTTATAGCTTGGCGTTGTCACATCTGTCTATTATGTATTGCACCAGATTTTATTTGGTTTACTGTCATATTATTTGCTGTATGTGTCAAACGCACAAAGTGGTGAAACTTTACGATGGCTTGTACATACACAGATGGCGGAGATGGCAACTCAATGCTCCATATAGTATACAGTAACAAGACAATATTCACATATGTTATATTCATATTGGTGCAATACATAATAGACACATATGACAACGGCAAGCTATAAACATTATGCCAGCAAATTATACAAAAGACGATATATCTGATCATTTCTCCCATCAATATCAAAATAAATGTTGATGTCTAAACTTCTCAAGCTGATGCGGCTGCAGCCGTCTATGTTATTGTACATGCTACCATAGGTAAAGCCATATTTACTTGCATAGTAGGTGAGTAGACACCAGGGACAATACACTTAGGTAACTGCCTATACGTCACTGGATTTGATAGCTAATAACAGAGTACAGTAGTGGGTATATATGGTATGTGTTGTGTGGTTTGCCAGGTAAAAGTGATACACTGTGCGATTTTCTGTGTATGAGTTATTTATAATGGTGGTTTATGCTGTAAAAAAACACAGGCACAAACCTGTCCAGATAACAGACATATTTTACAGTTTGGTATACTATAATTGATAGGAGTCCGTTCTCCCGGCGGTATACTATAATTGATAGAGTCCGTTCTCCTGGCTTTTCTACATGTGATTATTTACTTTATATCATATGTTCTACTTCACATTTTGAGTTCTTTGTCAAACGGCAGAACAGCTAGGTGAAACTGGCTGATGGCTGGAACACACAAAGATGGCCGATTTGGCCACTGCATGTGCCGTATAGGATACAGTAACGAGGCAGTATTCACATATGTTCTATCATATTTACGAAGGTATTAGCTTTGAATCAAACGATGATCAGGTATAGAACGGGTCCTTAAGGTTTTGTACCTGTCCATTTGGCAGGTTTTTCTAGCAGGATTGCTGCTCAAACGCTAATCAAAATAGAATAACGTATCATTGTCACAAAACATCTCACTCGGGCACCAATTCATTACAACGTACCCTCTCGGTATGTCATACATTGACCAATGTCACAGCCTGCAAACGTTTATTCATCCAATAATGTATCGTTAGAGGGAATTACAATCAGTTTATGTATGTAACTGATAATGTGTATAACATCATCGGTATTTTACAAAATAAAAAAGCTTACATTCTATGTATTTTTTGGAGTGTAAGTGTAAGCTGACCATTTGTACACCTTATCTTATTACGTGTAATGGGTTATGTAAAATTGTACTCTGTATTTCTGGTTACATGTTACGCTATTATAAGGGCATAACATAAAACTAACACAATCAGGCGGTATATTTAATTGCATCACTACAGCATGTATATCTTTCCTATATATACATACATGTAGTACAGGACAGTGTACTGTAGCATATTAAGCAAAGACATACCGAACATATATAATTTACATGTAGCAAAATAGTTTGCCCCCCCACCCCCCACCCCCAATAATTGAAACGCTCCTACGCCTATGTATCTGTATGCCAATTTGATGTGTGTAGCTACTGAAGTTTCTTGACATATAATGTAACAGGTGAATGCGGCAAACAGCCTCTGTGAATATATGAAGAGGATATCTGAGAAAAAAACTTGCGGAAGTGCTCGCTCGGCCAAGAATTGCTAATAAATTCTAAAATCTTGGTGGACTGGTACCTAAATAATTATTTGACGCCATTGTTGTTGTTGTGGTAGTAGAGCTCCGTCGTTTTCTTTTCGACGAACCGTCTCGAAGGACGTAGATAGGGTTTGTTAGTCTTTCTTATTTGTGTTAAGTCAATAGTCTATATAAGTATTTACAGGTATCCGTTGGAAAACTGGAATAGTGCTGGAGAGGCGACTTAGCAACGATCGCCAAGACCCTGTTGTCCTTACATAGCGGTAAGTAGTCGAACCCGTTTATGATGGAGATGATGGATGAGAATTCTGCTCGCACGTTCCATGCTATCTAGGTCTGTTGGGCTGGTGATGCTCCATGATGGATCCAAAATAAGTTTGGTTAATGTCACTGGATTGTTTATATCAATGCCATATGGTTTTACGATATCTTCGGTTCTGCGGAGGTAGTCTTCTCGCTCAGGTTGAAAGGACGTACACCCGGTCAGGAAGTGTTGTCTCGTCTCTGGCTCACTCTCGCAGAGCTTACACACCGGATTCACTTTGTATTGGTTGAAGACCGCTCGGTTTCCCTGAAGATTGTAGGTACCCGTCAGGTGTCTGCATTTCAGTTGGGCCATTCTGCTGTCGTGTATATTGTCACGCACAGTGCTCCATATTGGATGGGGTCTACCCACCCGCAGAGTCTCTGGGTTGATATATTTCAAGGAAGGTTTTGAAGTTACATCTTCATACCAGGCGTTGGTAACTTCACTGTAGAGAGCACCGTTGACAGATTTCTTCCACGCAAGTTTTGACGGCGAGTTGGACAGTAGTTGATACGCGGTAGGAAGATCGTATTTATCAAGTATCGTTTTAATTTGATTAAACCAGCTGTATTCATTCGGCGATTTAATTGCAAGTTGTCTTACTGCGATGTCGTATTCAACGGTTTCATGATCTTTAATTATCTTCACAAATAACGTTAGCATGCTCTTATGAATAACCTTTTCAATTGGAGGAATACCAAGTAGAGCCAGTACCGCAGAGTTTGGCGTTTTATCACGAGGCCCTTGGATTTGCTTGAGGCATTTTCTTTGAAAGCTTTCTAATTTTTCCATTTGCTTTAGATTCAATTCAAGTGTTTCGAGTCCAAAAAGCAATCTCGGCAATACTTCAGTTTTCCATAGCTCGGCGCAGATTGACTGTTTCAGCCCGTTGCCACTGTGTAGTCCCGCTCCCATAAGAGAATATGCTGCCTTTCTCCCTAAAGATATCTTCTAATCAATGTCTGCTTTGTTATTTATTGTCCTTTTGATCCCTAGATGTGTAGCCTGACTGACTTTTGGCAGTTCCTCACCCGACATGTAATATTGACTATGAGGAGCCTTAGGATTTTAGTTTTTATAAAATAATATGTTACTCATTGTATGATTTATACAATAGCGTTCTCTGTTTGCAAAGTTGTCAACACTATCTATCATTTGCTGCATTTCATTTGGAGAATGTGTAGTTAAGGCCAAGTCGTCTGCACAGGTAACGTGAGGAATGTTAATATATCCAATTGTGGCGCCGGTAAAATTGTTTTCAATTTGGAGTAATGGTGGGTTGTTGAAGCGTTTGTAGTGCGTCGTTGATAGAACCCCACCCTGACGAACACCTTGTTTAATAGTAATAGGGTTTGACAGCATGTTTTCCCATTTCACTACTGAAGTTCGATCGGTATACATGTCTTTCAACAGGAGCCAATCATCTCCGCGTATTCCATCAAGGTATAGCTTCCTCAATAGTGAACTATGGTGAACAACATCAAACGCTTTTTGCGCGTCCAGCGTAGTTACTATTAAGGGTTGTTTCATGTTTTTGGATTCTGCGATGACTTCCGACAGAATAAGCGCAGCATTGATTGAAGACTGTCCAGGAGTAAAGCCCTTCTGTAGTTTTGACTGAGTTTTGTCCAAGATAGAGTTATGTCTCTTGTTGATTATATGTTCAAATATTGTCAATATTACCGACGTAACAGTGATCCCCCGATCATTTGATGGGTTTGTGACATCCCCCTTCTTGTAGGTTGGAGACAAAATAGCCCTCTTTCAAGAACCGGTGAGACAGATTTGCTCTGCCATGGTAAGTTGAGGAGATCGACGAGGAAGACAGTTAGTGATTTACCGCCAAATTTCAAATGTTCACTAGTGAGGTCCATAGAGTCTGCTGCTTTATTAGTGTTTAGACGTTTCAAGGCATGTTCCACTTCATCAGTAGTAATAGGCTTTAATTGGATGTTCTTATGATTACAGATATTTTCAATGGAAGCTACATCCTCTGCAAATGTATTGTTCATCGTCTCGTCGAACTTTTCGTTGTCGAGGTTCTCTGCCAGACTTTGAAAGTGTGATGCCCAACCTTCACATACCTGTTCATAGCAATACAGGGATTCACCATTTACAACTAGACACTTTACCGAAGCTTTTCCAGTTTTTCGTTGGTTACGTACGAGAGATTGAAATTTATTCACGTTATCCTTAACGCTCATTATATTTTCAAATTTACTGACTTTTTAGTTTAGTTTAAACAATATTTTATTGGCAAATGTACAATATACATGTTACATAACAAAATACAAGGATTTGAAAACAAGCTAGAAGCTTATATGAATTCATCTCCCTACAAGATATAAGACAGTGTAACATACAAATCATATGTAGTGCGCATTGCAATATACAAATTTGACTGATTATATTGTTTATAAACGTAGTGTTAGAGAAGGAACAAAGATAATATAATGAAATAAAAAAGAGAGGAAAGGAGTGGTGATTTTGATGGTGAGAGCTGATTGGATAACCTCTGTTAACTGACTGTACCATGCGTCTTACTACTCTGGGGCTGCCGGCGCGACTTATGATGAAGACGATGCGTAGTATTCCCCCCCCCCCCCCCCCTCCCTCCCTGCAATACATTTTGGTCTGACATATAATGATGAATATAGTTAATACGATTAGAACCGCATAGTTGCTGTAATATATTTGTGAACTTGTAGGAACACGTGTTTGTTTTTCTCTAATGAAAGGTGCTCATTTCCGTTTAAAAGATTATCGGCAATTACTGGACAATCCAGCCCAGCTAAATATTGTTGACGCTGTAGTTCATAGTTTGTACATGCTGTTAGGTAGTGGTCTACAGTCTCTTGTGATCCACAAGAACATAAAGGGGAATCTACTATTGCTTTGCGGTGATAGGTCGTAGTTGAGGAGCTACAAGCTAGTCGGTAGGCGAGCGTGCAATATTTGGTCTCTCCTGTTGCCTATGTTAAAAAGTTGTGTTGATTTAGATGTATTTTTTGTTCATTCGATACTTAAAGATGGATAGGCTAGGTGAGTTTCTAATTTCTGCAGGTAATGTGTTCCATTCGCGTATAGCAGACGGTAAAAATGATTATTGTACATTTGATGCGGCAAGGAATATGTGGAATATCATCCGCGTTGCGAAGGGCGTAGCGATTTTGTACTTGAGTCGGCATAAGAGTATGTAGATAATTAGGTGTAAGATTATTTTTCATTTTAAAGAGTTGTATTAGTTTATGTTTTCTTCTTCTGGTACTTAGCGTTTCCCATTTTAAGTCGCGATATAAATTTTCTATACTGCATAGTTTTGTGGCTCCTGTTACTATTCGCGCGGCTTCATTTTGAATTGCGTCCAAATCATTTTTCAGTTCACAAGTGCAATTGTCCCAAATGACATCGCCGTATTCTATGAGAGGTCGAATGGATGAGAAGTATAAACGTTCAAGACCCGATCTATTTAGGAGGAATTTCAATGAACGTAGGATGCCAATTCGTTGCCATGCTTTATTTATGCAGCGGGAAATATGTGTTTTTCCATTTACCACCATTCTTCTGATAATGTTAAACCTAGGTGTGTATGTTCACTAATGGGGTTTAGTGTTACATTGTTCATGATAAGATCTGGGTGTTGCGGTTTGTTTTGTTTTCGAGAAAATATCATTGTTTCCGTTTTTAATGGATTAAACGTGACCAACCAGTCTCGCGACCACTGATTAATTGTTTTGAGGTCATCGTTAGAAATGGCGGAGGTGTTTCGGGTCGTCGACTATGATGTATAAGCTCGTGTCATCGGCAAAAAGTCTAATATTCGATTTGATTTCCGTGACATATCATTTATATAAAGTAAAAAGAGGAGTGGGCCTAGGATAGACCCTTGAGGAACGCCGGCATTAATAGTGGACCAGTGGGATGAAGAGTTTGCGTAAACTACTCTATGTTGCCTGGAAGATAAATAAGATGTAAACCATCGGTGCAAATTGCCAGTAATGCCTGCTGAAGACAGCTTATAAAGAAGGCCACGGTGCCAGACCCTATCAAAAGCTTTCGATATATCACAAAAAACTGCACGAACTTCTTTGCCGTCATCCAAAGCCTTACATATATCATTATATACATATAGTAACTGGTTTACTGTTGAGTCTCCTTTGACGAACCCCGATTGGAATGGTGTGAGAATATTATTATTAAACTATATAATTATATAGATACTTATGGATACAGCGTTCCATGAGCTTCCCGATACAGCTTAAGAGTGATATAGGCCGAAAATTTTGTGGATTTGAAGGATCATTCTTTTTGAGTATTGGGATGACGTTAGCTAGTTTTCCATGAACATGGAAATTGCGAGGAGTTGATTGATATATTGAATATTAAAGAAAGAGGTGATGAAAGCTCGTTTGCACCACCTTCTCTCAATAGGCGAGGACTTATAAGGTCTGGACCACATGCTTTGGACGGGTCGATACGGATATAGCGTCACATATATCTCTTTGTGATATGTGAATAGAGGATATGTTGTGTTGGGGTAACGTAAGAGGTGGTAAAACTTGGTTACTGTCATCAATAGAAGATTGTTTACAGAAGTAGGCGTTAAGCATCTCTGTTTTTTCGAGGTCAGAATTGGCTTCAGTTCCATTTTCTATAAGTATGGTATTGTGGGGATGAGCCGGCTTTGTCTGTTAGTTGCTTGGCTATTTTAAACCATGTTTTTGCTAGAATGTCACTTGTATTAATTGTTTCTATCAATTTGTTTTTATGTTCTAATTTGCACTTTCGTAGGAGGCTTGTCACTTCGTTTCTTATTTTTCTGAAGTTGGCCCAGGCGCTTTCGGTTTTACACGATTTTGCTTTTTTGTGGAGTCTATGTCGTTTTTTTTATTAGTCGGCGTAAGCTATTATTAAACCATGGGATATCTTTATTAGGTCTAATAGTTACAAGTTTATTTGGTATAGATTTGGATGCAGCATCAGTAATTATATCGGTTAATGACTTTATCGTTGTTTCAATATCGTCAGGTTGAATTAAGTTAGCCCAGTTATGATTTTTTAGTATATCTCTATAAGCGTTAAAATCTCCTCGGTCATAAAGCCAAATTCGTCTCTTATAGATTGTATTTTATTTTGGGCTTATTAAATTTCATTACACAAACGATTTGGGCAATGAAATCGGACAAGATCTGGTATAAATGGATCCGCGACAAAGCTGGTGAGAATCTGGTCTGTGTGTTTTTATGAACATTAGGTCGATGAGGGATGATGAGTGCTCCGTGTAGTGTGTTGGTGAAGTAATTAACTGCTCGCATTATACGAAGATATGAGCCTGTTAATTTTGTTAGATGTTGAGTTAAGTGTGTTAATATTAAAATCGCCTGCTATCAGATATTGTCACACGTTTCGTTAAATGCACGATCAATGTTTTCTTCCATTAACGTCCAGTGAGCATTATTCGAGTCTGGTGGCCTGTATATGCCACCAATTAATAGTTTACGTTGGTGAGTGTTTACTTCGATCCAAACTGATTCAATGCCGTTTAAGTTTAGATCGCTGCGTTGTTTAGATAAAAGTGAATTCCGAACGTATATAGCTACTCCGCCACCAATTCTGCCTATTCTGTCACACCGAAAAGGAGGATTAAAGTTAGGTATGCACAGTTCTGTATTTAATGTGTCTGGTGTAAGCCAAGTTTCGGTGAATATTAAGATATCATAAGGTTGAGCCTCTACTTCTAATATGTCGATTTTGTGCTTTATGCTTTGTATATTAAGGTGCATTATGCTCAGTCCACTATTTATGAGTTTGGAATATGAAGATGCTGAGTCGTTTAGGGAGGAGTCATTATCTGGAGCTGGTTTTTTTGTGAATTTACATATCGTCTTTGTTCCTTTTTCAGTTGTCGTTTTACTTCAGTTCTACGTTTGACAGTGGGATGTTTCGATGAAGTAGGTTTTCCAGCAATCCTCCACTTCCACCATGCTTCCTTACTTTCTTTCATCGCTTTCGCAATTCTTTCATTCCATAGCCTGTCCTTACGACGCTTCACTGTATGATGGGTTTTGTGATTTGGTATACTGCATTTGGTTGCTTCCTTTAGTGTTGTAGAGAGATGTCCCAAGGAGCATATAAAATCTGCACCGGACGCTGCGGGAGTAAAAGACTTTATTACACTCATCCCATTTCGGTTAAACATTTTATTGTTTGACCATTAAACGCGAAAAGATGACGAAGTGGACAGAATGTACACGAATAAACATCTTCAAATTATCTCGAGACGCTTGAAAATATGCGTTTTAAATGATCCGAGTATAAATGCCTTAAATGCGCATTGGAATATCTTATGGAAAAAAAAAGACAAACAATTTGCAACGAAATGGAGTTTCATTATGCCATATTTATTTTAACACACCTTTCTCTCTCCCACACCTATGTCTCTGTCTGTCTCCGTCTGTCTGTCTGTCTCTCTCTCTATCTCTTTCTCTCTCTCTCTCCCACACCCATGTCTGTCTCTGTCTGTGTGTGTCTCTCTGTCTCTATCTATATCCTCTCCTCTCTCTCTTCGCTCTCCTCTCTCTCTACTCTCTCTCACTCTCTCTCTCTCTCTCTCGCTCTCTCTCTCTCTCTCTATCTCTCTCTCTCTTCTCTCCTCTCATCTCTCTCTCTCTCTCTATCTCTCTCTCTCTCTCTCTCTCGACTCTCTCTTCTCTCTCAACTCTCTCTCTATCTTATTTCTCTCTCTCTCGTATCTCTCTGTCTGTCTGTCTGTCTTTTGTCTGTCTGTCTGTCTGTCTGTCTGTCTGTCTGTCTGTCTGTCTGTCTGTCTGTCTGTCGTCGTATGTATATCTCTCTCTCTCTCTCTCTCTCATCAATCTCTCTTCTCTCTCTCTCATCTCTCTCTCCTCTCATCTCTCTCTCTCTCTCTCCTCTCTCTCTTCTCTCTCTATCTCTCTCTCTCCTCTCTCTCTCTCTCTCTCCTCTCTCTCTCTCTCTCTCTCTCTCTCTCTCTCTCTCGCTCGCTCGCTCTCTGTCTTTCTATGTCTCTGTGTGTGTCTGTTTCTCTATCATTACCTAGAAACCACAATATATCTCTCCCCCACACCCACACCCACCTACTCTCAACATCATTTGATAGAAACCATAATATTTCTCTCTCTATCTTTCAACAGCATTAGATAGAAGCACACAATATCTCTCTCAATATCATTAGATAGAAACCGCACATGTTGTGATTTTGTTTACAAGACAAAGTCAAGCGATCAAAGATACTCTGTGGACATGACTAACAGAAACAAGTATGCATTGCAACTGCTGTGTTATTGCGCCTGTTCGATTGTCACGGCCTGTGCTGTATTCACAGTCCATGACACAAGTACCTCTTACCAACAGCTGAAGTGAAGCTGTATGTAAAAAGGACAAAACTAATACGAAAAATACTCAAAATGTGCTCAAAGACCACCAGGGATCGAGAAAATAATAGCATCACTGGAAGGACACACCTGGATAATTTCTATAGCCGCCACGCTGCACTTAGCTTCGCTGATGTGAGTTTAAAAATACAAGACATAGTCAAGCGATCAATGATAATTGGGGAACACGACTACCAGAACAAAGTATGCATTTCAAGTGTGCGTCTAGTGCACCTGTTGCTGTGGTCCAGGATACAAACACATCTGACACAGCACTGGGTTAATTAAAAGTAAATGTAAAACTTAACACAATTCATACCAACAATGGGCAAAATGTGTATAACTCTCGAAGTGACTGTCGTGCTCAATGACGACTGAGATTGCGAAATTTGGGAATAATATCACTGAAGATTCTTGGTATTTTTTCTTAAAATGATCGTAAATGTACTAATACAGTTTCTATAATGCTTTGCTTTTGCCAGTATACTGGTATTCCCTCAATACTGAGGCTTATCACCAGTGGATCATATTTTTATTCAGAAGTACATGTACATACAATCAAATACAATCGATGTTCCCGGTATTTAGCCGGTACCCATTTACAGCTGGGTGGACTGAAGCATTGTGGATAAAATGTCTTGCTCAAGGACACAACGCACGCCTCCGGTGAGGCTCGAACCCACGACCGTAAGATCAGCAGTCCAACGCATCAGACCGCTTGACCACGCGTTCCACTATGCCTAGGCTATTAATGTACTATATATGAAAAGGTAATATCTAAATTGTATCACTGGTTCAAATAAGAGAAGTTCGACAATGACACCATTTAATTATAATAGAGAAGTTGTAACACCGTGGTAGTTGCGGGAAGTAGCTCTGCAATACTACAATATACTACGGTACCGTTTATAGCATACTAACATCATGGTAAAGATATCAATTGGTAAATTTAGTTTCATATACTAACGTCGCCCGTCATAGTAGGTATATAGTGCCTATTTGATATTATTTGCTCCATTTGAATTGGTGGCCTTGGTGTAGTCGATTTCTGTCTCTACATCGCCTCTGACTACCGATATACACTTTCCTGAGGGTAATATCTCAATCTGGTACTGGTTTAAAACGTGCGGCTCTTAACTTGTCGGACAGTTCCTTGGGTATGCCTTAATCCACATTGTTGTTACTGTTAGGTGTGCCTCGCAATGACTACCACGTGTTGTTTTATGCCAAGTGCTAATAAATCTATCACTCTCGACGTTGTCATCCAGTACGACTTTTATCCCACCCTTGATAGCAATTAACGTTGTGTCCGGCGTTTTGTTGGTGGACTTGTTTGGTGGGCTAGTTGACTCATGATGCACGAGTTGTGCTTAGGGCGAGTTCACTACAATTCACATTGCTGCGCATGCGCAGTTGGATAATTCAATCGCGCATGCGCTACATTGTCCTATCCCACGCTGCATCGATCTCTTTCTCCTACCGGCAAGAACAAGCATGGTAAGTTAAGTCGTATGTGGGACATAATTTTTCGGTTAATTAAATATTTTGCAACCTATTTTACATTTATTATGTTTCAGTTTGTGCGGTAGCAATCCATATTTCCTATCATTAAAGTTTCATTTGTTTATATTTATCGTTTCTTACAGAAATTACGAAAAAATAAAGTCTGCCAGAAACCGCGCACGCCTCGAAGCGAAACCCGTTTGAATTTGTTCAACTAAAAAACCATTATAGATGGGTTTCAGATATTTCACACTCGATTCGAAAGGGATAGGTGAAGTAATCAAAACAAAATAGAAGACGTAAATATACTTGCAGAAATATTTATGTTTGGTAACTATATTTGAAATTGTCTTTGTGTGAAATTTATTTAGTCGGAAGGGGATTATCATGAATTCGTGCCTTCTCATTGATGTGTGCCCCTAGAAAACCACTGAATAAGCATATTCTAAGAATGGTGTTAATTGAAAACTATTTTAAAAATGTATTTTAAGTCGTATCAAATGTGAAAAAAAGTTGTAAGGCATGAACTTTGGTTATTTCTAGGGACTCGTTAAGACTTGCATAAACAATTTTGTTTACTGTGCTTCACGAAAGCTGCCCAAATCTTACGGCTATGTAAACAATTCCGTAACAATTTATTTTTTTTCGATACTATTAAATTGAAGGAAAATTTTAAGAATGCGCCTTTTTATTTATTCGGTCCAATATTGATTTTATTTCGAAAAATTAAGTTTGTCTGGGAATTTAACATGGGGGGGGGGGGAGGAAGTGAAGGAGCTCTGGGAGGATTAAAAAAAAAACGAAATATTTTGGAAATTGACAAACCTGTTTAGATATCTTGGAAATGATCTAAGAAAACTAGCTAAATTTGGAAAATCTGTCTAGTATTTCTGAAATTCTAAAAAATTTCCCCGTGTTAAATCCCCATAGACATCTTCACTCTGTAAATTTAACATGGGGAAAATTGTTTTTCCGCAATAAAATCAATATTTGACCAAATTTCACGAAACAAAAAGGCTCTTTCTTAAATTTAGCTTTAATTTAATATCACAAAAAATATTATTTTTGCATTGTTTATATAGCCCTAACATTTGGGCAGGTTTCGTGAAACACAGTAATTCCTTACGTGCACTCTGACAAATGTTTGAGCTTTATGAATGATGTATACATTTTCAGGAATTAATCGGAGTATATAACACAATAGGAATTTTATGTGCTTATGGGCACAGATCCAATGTGCTAATGGGCACGGATCCACGAGAACGGGGACTATATATGAAACGCCTTTCTAAATGATGTACAAAACTATTCAAATGCGCCCGGGTGTAATAATAATAGTACTTAGAAAGATGTAAAAATCCACGCGATGTGCACGTCTGGAAATCGCCTATACAATGCATTACGTGTCGAAACCGCTCCTTGGGGTGGGTTTTTTTGCATAGATTTTACAGTTGCTATTACATTGGCATAAATCTCGAGATTTAGTGTGTAAACTGCAGTAAAAACGCGTCTCGCTAACCTAAATTCACCTTTTAATATCAAATACCTACACTTCCTGATTAAAAATAAATGTTGGCCGCCATTTTTAAAATCATACACGAAGCAGGAAGTAAATGGAGCGTCTTCATAAATGAATATGGCGCGAGATGGATCACATGTGACATCTATTTATAACTATCTGGTCACCGTTTTGAGGCCCGAGACGCCTCGCGCGTAACGGGACTTATTGTGTAAATCGCATCATCAAATGAGAAACCCCATGGTATTTTGTACTTTCGGACATCTGCGTAATTTCATTACGGTCTATTTCACGTTAACCTGCCCAACTTTGACACCTATTTAAAACACAGGGTGACATCGGGATAGCATTTCCATCAATATCGGTTCAGAAAGAAAAATCCCATCCTATTTATCTTTATATATTTACGCGGTTGATTACCTCAAATATTAGGCATTTTTCAGTTACGTAATCAGTAAAAAAAACTGCAACATCTTAATTAAATTAGGATGGTCATAATGGATACTACTAATCTGAGAAATGTATTTAAATTCGAGCCGTTCATTAACGAGAATTTCATAAAATGTAAAACTACATCACGTGGACATCACTGAGGTGAGGTGACAGCCGTTCGAGAAAAATTCCAACGTTTCTGAACAAATATTAATTCTGTCGATGTCTGAACATCCAGACGGCCTACAATCAATGACCAAGAATATGTATAGACCAATAAAACGTGCTCGACTCTTACCATCAATAAAATCTCGGCTGCAAGTAAATGCTTCACACTGAAATTTTGTTCATTTTCTGCATGGCGATCGCCATGTTTACGAAGGCGGACAGAGAACTGTGGCTTTTATCGGCTGGCCGAAACACCAGAAATGTTCCAGCCAATGACAACCGTCGATAGATAATTGGGGTATTTCCCGAATACATCGAAAGCAACATGGCCGTTAGAGCTAAATTTTAGTGGATGGAAAGGAAAAACAATGTGCAACTCGGAATACAGGTTGGAAATGCAACGTGAATTATAGTTTTTCATGTAACGTATTGTGTATAGTATTCAATTAAGTTTATATAAACTGTATTATTGGGGTATTCAGTCGGAATCGGTGATTATAAATAAAGACAAATGTCACCTCTGTGGTGTCAAGGAAAAATGTCACTCTAATCAACCTTGTAAATATAAAGATAAATGGGATGGGAATTTTTTTTTTGAACTGATCTTGATAGAAATCTTATCCCAATAATGTCACCTGTGATTTAAACACCCTAAATGTGTTTTTTTTTGCCATAAAATCATTTTTTATTTTTTGAAATTTGGTCCTATAATGAAGTAATAGCCCTAAATCAAGAATATTTAATGCAGGGTTGTAATGTGAAAATGTCAAGTGTGGCAAGATTTTCATCATGTTTCTAGCATCGAACTGCTTGCTGGGTTTCATTAAAATAAGACTAACCTTGTATTTATGAGCAAATCTTGCCAGTTTGAAAAATCGAGGAATCGAGCCTCCTTTTCTCCGTGTTCGTACAAGAATTCCAGAAGAAAATGCTGAGAATTTGGTCAAAATATAACTTCATTGCTACAGCTTTCTATTGACAGCGCCAGGCTGAGGTTGGCACGCTGTTCCTACCACGCAAAATAAATTGCACACATCCTCGCACATCTACACCAGTTTTAATCTACATTCTCTAATGGTATGACAGTTCACAATAATAGTTGTTGTTTACCGGAAGTGTAATTGTACAGAGGCCTTGATAAGCTGCGTATTTGCGTAAATACACAATTAAAATTGAAAGCCATGTGTACCAAAACCCAATTAAAACAGTAATCAATTTGCTTGAACATATATGCGTACCGTTTTCTTGCGATTATAAGTCGCACTTTTTTTACTCAAATTTGTATCCCAGAAAGCCGTCTTATAAATACATGTAGATACATGAGCATTTTTTTCCGCCCGAAATATTGAAATAAGCGACCAAAAATCAAAAAAATAAAATGCGTTCCTATATTTGTTAGTCTTTGGGGTCAAATCCGGTATTGGAAAAATGGATTTGTATTCTAACCAGTTCGGGCCTTACTCGTTCCGGCTCTGTGTCACATTCGGTACACATTTTCGATACCGAAGGCGAACAGTGTATACCAAGATCAGATCCAGTTTGCTGATATAGTTTATTTTTAAAATGGCATGTTCGTTACGGCCCTGTATCGGGAACACGTAATTGACTGAAGTTCCGAGTTAATGGTATGCACATTGATTTGCAAGCTGATCTGTGTCTACAATATGTACAGTGGGCTTCGATTATAGACAAGAATGGTTTCCCACAAATTGACAATGTGTAATTTGCGGTGTTTGCCAGTTATTTTGAAAGGTGAGAAACTGAGAACTGCCTAATTGCCATCTTTAATCTCGGTCGTGTCGAACGTCTATTACTAAATTTTCAGCACAAGTCATTTCTCGTGTGAAGTGGTCAGATTTGTTTTCTTAGAACATGTCGCGATAATGGAGTCCTATTCTGATTAGGTGTTGACATCGAGATGTTGTCAAACACTGACTGACAGTAGGTTAAATACCACCGAAAATTCTTTTCTCGTATCGCATTTTGAACAGTATCGTCTATATATTGTCAAACTTGCACAAACAGCACTTTGTATAGCCATTTAACCGTATTGCTGTTGCACAATAATCTCACAAAATCAGAATGGGAAGAATCATGAATTGGTCCGAAACTTCCAGGGTACGAAAAATAAATAAAAAACAGCGAGGTGAATTAGTATTAAATAACAACAACAACAACTTGGCGATTAATTGTATTTGTCCGGTCCAGGGTACGAAAAATAAATAACAAACCGCGGGGAATTAGTATTAAATAACAACGATAACTTGGCGATTAATTCTATTGTTCCGAAACGTCCAGGGTACGAAGCTTGTGAGTGACCAAAAAAACAGCGCCTGGTAGTATTTATATATAAACAACTACAACTCTGATTTTTTTGTTTTTGTTTCATTTTTTTTTTTTAGAAAATTCAGGGCGTCTTGTAGACAGACCCATGTAGATTTTTTCCCCCAGATTTTGGAGTGAAAATAGGACATATACATGATTACGACTTATAATCGCAAGAATACGGTACTGATAATGACGTCGATGGGAAAATCAGCCACAAAATCACCGCTAGCATATTTGGTTACAATAAGCGTCTATATCGATGATGCAACATGTAACGAAACGTAGAGTTCGTGCAAATAGACTAAGTTTTTTCCATTCGGATGTTATTGTTTAAGATTTGACAGACCGCGTAAATGTCTTCCAACAAAACGTGGAGAAAAAAATAGCGCAGCACAAAATAATTTCTAATTAGTTTTCAACGTATTCAATGTTTTGTGTAGCCATGTTTATTGCACATATTGACCAGAATTGGAAAATAACCTATTCAATTTTACACAATGGGGTATTGTTGTAATTGAAAATACCCAATTGAAAAAAAATATGGAGTAAAAAGTACTCATCAATAAATCCTGATCTAGAGCCCTGATAGTACCCGGTAGTTTCTCGTTTTATTGTCAACAAATAAAATTCGGTGAAATGAATTTAGAAGGCAAATGCCCATCCATGACTGTTTATTCGAAATAATTTGATTATTTTCTTGAAATAAAAAATAGGCTCATTTCTAAAAAGTTTTACATTGTTTTATATAAAAAAAAAAAGCAGCTTTGGAGTGTTTTTATAGCAATAAATCTTGGGCAGCATTTAGTGGAACAGACCGTAGATCTAAATACATTTATATAATTTAGATCTACACATTTATATAATTTACAGGGCTCCAGATAAAGAATTAGTAATTGAGTATTGTTACTCCATCAGTTCTGAAGCACTGTTTAAACACCTACAGGCAGCAATTATTGAATAGTTTGTTTCGAAATTAAAACCTATCTTGGCATTTCATTTGAATTGTCTCCTTGGATGTGTTTTCATGGACACATATGCTATATTGTGGTCTTGTTTGTTTTCTGCAGCATGATAAACGTACCACAAGTGTTTTCATTGCTTTTTGATACTCGCTACTTCTGATTTTAATTGGGTTTTACGCAAATACGCAGCTTATCTGGAGCTCTGTAATTTAGATCTACATTTTTTTTTATTAGTTAAGTAAAATTAATAAACACTACATCAGAGCTCCAGATAAGGTGCGTATTTGGGTTAGGGGAGTATTTCCCGGGCCAACCCTGCTGAGACCACATACATTAATGATAAATGAATGCAAAATATGACAAATGTTTTGTGTGCAACAGTCAATTGCCAGTTATTTTAAAACTTTTTCGAAGTGTTTGGTAAACTGGCTGGAAGTTTGGTAATTGCCAGAAATCGATGCTACTAGACAATACTTTTGCACATTTTGTGAGCTAAATTTATTTGATCAAAATCGGTGAAATAATATGTTATGATTACAATACCAAGTCGGGACGAAAACATACGATTTTGATCTGTTTTTTCTTTCTGCTTCGTATGTGAGTTTGTGATAATATTTTCGTGTTATCAGGGCCTGAAAATAGAAGCTTTTTACCAGTAGGTCCAGGACCTAACGAGGAAAAAGTTTCATACTGAATGACTCGTCACACCATGTGTAAATCTTGAATGTCACCAAAAATTATCTTGCAAGTCGATAATCGGAACGGATTTAGCATCGCCACTAATGATGATTTCAATTTGATCACATCCGGTGGACTTTTTGCTTGTAAAATATACAGAGGTCCGACATTAAAATTTGTAGGTCCAGGACCTCTGACCAGTGCTATTTTCAGGCCCTGGTCATATTGGACAGGCATGAGAATCACAGTGGATTTTGTCATAATTTGCGTTTTCAAAATGATTCGGAATCTATCTGGTATGCTCAAATTTGATACTTTTACAAGTGGGGTGAGGGGGTTTCAGTGGATTTTCAGTGACTGCCATTCTCATGTCTGATTGGAGTATTGTCTATCAATAACAATATAGCAAAGTATGAATGTATACGCCCTGCAGTTTTTCTATATTTTAGTGCGCGAATTGTAAATGCGATTACGCACCTTTTTACGATGCAGCGTGGTGTAGCGAATAGGACAACCTGTTCCCTATATGTGCAGTTAAGTTCGCTATAGCTACAATAATTCGCCTCCGATATGTTATCTACACAATTTGACTCCTTCAAAAAATGTGAGCAACCGAAATGCATACCCAAAACTGTTTGCAGGTCAGAATTTAATAAACCTGTATATTTTTTACCTTTAAACAAATTATCATTGATATAGAACTAGTAATATCGCGAAAACAGAAGCTGGTTATATCACCTTTAAGGCAAGTCGAAATAATGGTGTTTTTATACGCATGGTTGGCGAATTACATTATAGTGAACTTAGAAACAAAATTGCTACCCCACAATTTAATATGTTTATATTTATAATAGTCCACGGTGATGTGATTCTCTGTTGTGAGCTCCAGCCACGGCCGGTCCCTCTTCCAATTCACCATTACTCCCCTGTTACCCCTGTTCTCCTCATACCTAAAACAATAGACTGAATACTGAAGATAGAAAGTGGTATATACCCAAAGGAGATCAGAGAGCCAGGGAAAACCAGAAACCGAACACTTTGCATCAAGTACATGGCACGCGTACAGTGGTGGTCTCGGAGCCTTTAAAAGCGTGAAAAAATGCACTCTCCGACCAGCGGTGTACGATTCCCAAGAGAACGCAATATACACAAGAAAAGTAAAAATACAACAAAAGCCCCACAAGACACTACCCACAATTACCCAACAAACACACTATAGTATTTTCGTGCTAAATAATTCTAGAAAATACCCCCCCACCCCACCCCACAACCCGGTATTATACAGGGCTGGCGGGCATCTTAAATTAGTATGGGAAATTCCGGACGGTTAGTCGCCCTAGGTTTCAATTGAACCAGGAAGTGATCGATTGTTTTCTGGTTCAATCGGCATACCTCGGATGTGTACGTTGTACATTGCACCCTGTGAGATTATGTCGTGGAGAAAACAACCTTATGATCAACTACTTACTTGGCCCATTTACCCTTTTTCTTTACTGTCTTTCGCATCATGAAATCCCACTCATTTTTGGGAGCCGGCACAGCTTCAAGGTCGATAGCCAAGTCGTCGACTTTCTCCTCGTCCGCCATTATTATCACGACGAACAAAACCGAACGTTCCGAATGATACCTATTTCGCCCAAGTCGGTTCGTACATTTTCAAAATCGCGCTTGATAGTTTTGTCACTTTCGTTTATTAATTCCACAAAAGAGTATCGATTCGTAGACAATTTGAAAGGTAATCAGTATTGCTATGCAGCTACATTCAATGCATTTCTGCGCTTAACATTGTTTTATAGAATGCAGAGATTGGGTTCGAAAACAAATGAGGACGAAATAAGCAAGGTGCGATTTCGAACGCGAGGTAACATCCGCCATTTTCATTGGATAATTTACGCAGTCAAGAGTATGCCTACCCAATCAGCAACGTAAACACGCGTGTTTGACAAAGGTCAAGGATTGTTTTTATTAAAAAAATAACACAGGATTTGTTTACAATCGTCAGAAACGGCAAATGTTTTGAGTTTGGTAAGAAAGACGAACATCTTCCAAAATATGTGTGGTCGCCCAAAAGAAAATATTTGGGCGAGTGTCGAGTACGCGGCGGGTAAAATCTGCTCGCCCAAGATGAAATTCACTTTGCATTGGCGACTTGGCGACCGCCTATATCGAGCACTGCGCTCTAATTGCCACGTGGTGTGGGGTGTTTGAAGATTGTGTCGACATCCGCTGTAGTCCAAACACTTTCTATTTATTTGAAACAAGTCGGTAGGAAAATAGATTAGAAATAGTAAGAATTTACTGTACATGTGAACATTGAATATATACTTTTAATTATTTTTATCTGTCAACGAACAAAATATGTGATTTAATTATTCGATAACGGTATTTACGGAAAAATAAGCGAGTGGTCATTCAAGTTACACAATTTTAGTCCTGCAATATAACATTCATCCATGTGTAAAAACAAACACATCAGGATTGGATTTTTGGAACTCTAGAAAGCACTCGGATCTGCACAGTGCATCTATTCTACCATGTCTTGTCAAATTGGACTCGACCAATCAGCTTGGCATAGGGGTGGCCTCGCGGATTCAATATACACCTGCCACACACAGGTGGAAGACTCGGACCTATGACACCAAAAAAATGCCTATTAAAAAAAAAATCCCATTACCACCCACTTGGTCTCGTACAGTACATAACGTTAATTCAAGGTGAGCATAAATAGCGCTATTATAGAAAGAGCCCTCTTTTTTCCGGCTCGCACAAACACAATAAACATCGATTAAATGTATGAAATATGTCTCGGGCAATCGATAAAGGTATTAGGTGTGTGAATATACTCGCTTCAAATTGCTGTTTCAAGTATTTATTGAGTTATTCGCGTTTTGATTACCCCATCCAAAGCGAAAGTTGCGTGTACGAAAGAATCTCGCACAGAATCGGAGGCCGTCCGGCTGGATTATCGGTCATATTTGGCCGATAGCTGATCGCCAGCTCAAACTAAAGTCGTGCACCATGATCATATACATTAGAGACTCCAACCATACAAAGTTCGTCCAATTGTGATCGTTCGCCGATCTAAAAAACACTTTTTTCTAATTTTATTGACTTTCTTTCATGATTCGCGTACTATCAGATTATGTCTTGCGGAAACCCTGAAAAGGGAAAGTCCTCGCGTCTATTTTTAGGTTTAACCAATCAGAGATGTTCTTACATAGACGCTTCGGTGGTTGTATTATGGAAGATAGTGCATTGACCTGACCCAGTTCCAGATAATGAACGAAATTATAGAAAAAAGTGTTTTTTAGATCGGCGAACGATCACAATTGTATGGTTGGAGTCTCTAATGTATATGATCATGGTGCACGACTTTAGTTTGAGCTGGCGGTCAGCTATCGGCCAAATATGACCGATAATCCAGCCGGACGGCCTCCGATTCTGTGTGAGATTCTTTCGTACACGCAACTTTCGCTTTGGATGGGGTAATCAAAACGCGAATAACTCGATAAATACGTGAAACAGGGATTTGAAGTGAGTATATTCACACACCTAATACCTGTATCGATTGCCAGAGACATATTTCATACATTTAATCGATGTTTATTGTGTTTGTGCGAGCCGGAAAAAAGAGGGCTCTTTCTATAATAGCGCTATTTATGCTCACCTTGAATTAACGTTATGTACTGTACGAGACCAAGTGGGTCGGGTAATGGGATTTTTTTTAATAGGCATTTTTTTGGTGTCATAGGTCCGAGTCTTCCACCTGTGCTGCCACATTATTGTTGACGTCCATTTGAACGTAGCTACACACACGTTGCTGATTATTTCCACTAAAAATTATCAATTTACGAAAAAAAAATATTGAAATAATTGAACTAAGATTTAAATTCACTTTTTTTTTCCGATTCTGCTGACCGTGAATTACAACTGACCTCAGCACAGATAATTGTCGCCGACGATTGCAACCCAAGTATAACTAGGCGAAGGAAAATTAACGTATATATTAAACGACAAAATCAAACAAATTATGCAACAAATACATGATGTCCATAAATCAAAACGATATTATATAAGAAACCTTCATCCACCAATCAGATAAGCTGTTTTATCCCGTCAACACTGCGTATGTGCCGTGAAACATTTTTGATATCCAGTCAATACAATTTTTGCATTTTACAGCCATTTGTAGGTGTTGACTGGATAAATAGAATAGTAGGTTAGTGCCGTGAAACGGGAAAAAATATCTGGCGCGGCACGGAAACGGGAGAGCCTCGCCCATCCCGTTTCCTGAGCCTTGCCAGATATTTATTCCCATTCACGACACTTAACCTACTATTCTCTATCTACTGGTACGTCGTAGCGGTTATCTATCTATTGATAGGCTGTTAAAACGCCAATAAACAAAGCGATCTGTATCTATTACAGTCATATGATCAAGGAGGATATGGTGGTAGCAGCGGTGGCTACGGAGGAGGGGGTGGTGGCTACAGCAGCGGCGGAGGCGGCTACAGCGATAGTTACAGCAGTGGCGGCGGCGGTGGATATGGTGGTGGTGGATACAGTGGCGGCGGCGGTAGTTATGGTGGTGGCGGCGACAGCTATGGAGGCGGCGGATACGGAGGTGGCAGAGGTAATAAAACACTATCGTGAGACGGTATCTCGTGCACGTTATCTCGTGAAGAATGTTTGGAAAAATTATATTTCATTCTTTTAGTGCGTCGAATCTGTGGGGATTTCATGAAAAATCACATTGGGCGTCTTCTAGGCTTTTTACATGGTATATTTGTGTTTAAATAAGGAACTTTGTTTCGATAATTACTGTCCGCTGATGTGTAGTGTGATTTTATTTTACCCATTTAAAAAAAAATTGAAATACTTCAGTAATGATGGGAGTGACAATAGTGAATACTCGATTATTAATTTCTTTGGAACAATGTACACTTTCTTGAGCATTAGTTTCTTAAATTACATTGTGTTCATTTAGAATGAAAATTCATGTCGTATATTTGCGTGGAATTCCTTCCGTCTTCGAACACGCCACTTTCGCAAGCTAAAGAGATTCAATGTTTCTCAATTGTCTGCCAGCTATATGATTCCTGTGTTATCCTAAAGGTGGAGGCCGTGGTCGCGGGCGGGGTGGTGGCCGCGGGGGTGGACGTGGTGGCAGCAGCTCTGGCGATATGGACTGGAAAGACCCACAAGCCGAACGTTTCAGGAAGCTGTTCGTAGGCGGCCTCAGCTACAACACGGACGAAGATGGCCTTAAGGCCCACTTTGAACAGTGGGGTGAGGTTATAGACGTCGTCGTCATGAAAGATCCAGAATCGAAAAGGTAGGCTGCTTGTTTTTAGGGAAAGACAAACATTGTGACGGCTCCAAGCTGCTGGCAGTTTATGTTTGGGCAAACTTGATGCTGAGGGCTGCTTGATGGACCCGTCCAAACGAAACGACAAACACTACAGATCCAGAAGAGCCGGCACCTAATAAGCAATCTCGTCGGGATCTGCAGCATTTGCCATTATTATTCACATTTAAAAAAAAAAAAAAACATTTTATCAGTGAAATTGTCCAAAAATTGGGATGCAGGAAGCCAATGTAGGATATCCGGGGTTGAAAGTCCCTGACTCCTCGTGACAAACCTGTTCATGTTTGCATACCATGATAATTCCAGCACAAAAATGTTTACACAATTCCCTAACATTTGATTGGCCCATAGCAAGTCTGTCCAAAATTTATATCCCAGTAAACTCCCACGCCAAACTATTTTCCGTAACCGTGAGGCGCAGTTAAATAATTCAAATGCTGGAATTATAAGGAATGAATGGCCTTTTTGTGGAATTTATCGGGGATATAAACTTAGAAAAGTCGCGGGAATACTGGACGAGGACTTCCGACCTTCGTCCAGTATTCCCGCGACTTTTCCAAGTTTATACCCCGATAAATTCCACAAAAAGGCCATTCATTCCTATATTGAATCGGCTAATCAACCAATTTTATTTATTGCAGATCACGAGGTTTCGGTTTCATCACGTACAAGGCTGCAGAGAGTGTAGATGATGCGCAGGCCAACAGACCACACGTTATTGATGAGCGATCTACAGACACAAAGCGGGCCATGCCCCGCGAGGTATGTACACATTCCAGCTTTACCAAATGTAGCTTATTTCTGTAGCAGTGTAGACCCTGATCGGCTAGGCTAGCACACATGGTCTTGGGTGGGACCACCCTGATTATTACCGACATTGAAGGTTACCGAGTTGCTCCGGGGCCAAATTTTATTGTCTTTGCTCCGAGTCTGCAGAAATTCCTGCACATGTCCTAGCCTTTATATCAATGTGCCGTGTCTGATTTCCCTATATTGCTTGCAGAGTGATACCGGTGAGAAGGCGTCGTCGGTTTCCACCAAGAAGATGTTTGTTGGTGGCATCAAGGACGGTATGACGGAGGAAACTGTCAAGGAATGCTTTTCAGAGATGGGCGAGGTGGAGCAAGTGCATATGGTCACAGACAAGGCTACCGGCGCCCTGAAGCCATTCTGCTTCATCACATTCGCAGATACAGATACCACAGATAAATGTGTTTGTAAGTAACTTTCCATCTCGATAAATACGTTGACGAACTAAAAAAAAAACATTGATTTTGGTAAATTCAAAACTACTTTCAGTAACTCGTTTCATTGGTCAAATGAGAATTATGAGACCCGGCATGTGATTTTGTATCTTCGGACATCTGCGTAATTTCATTGAATTTGTTGTGGTACAAAGTTGACGATATTAAAGTACATGCGGGTTAGTGCCACTGTACTCTGTAAATTTTGTCCACTTTTGATGCAATTGATGGAAAATATTGTGAATTTTGTAGTTACAAAATCACATGACGCATCACAACTGATGTTTGTGTAATGACGCCACATAAACGGTCCACATTCTTTTTCGACTGAAAAGCTTGTGATCTCGAGGAAAATAATTTCCGCTCAAATCGTAGCCATTTCCTAGCCATGTTGAGAGACTTGATGTCTGTAAACACTATAGTCTGTTTCACGAAAGCTGCCCAAATTTTACGGCTATATAAGCAATTCAAAAACAATATTTTTTCCATAGTATTAAATTGAAGGAAAATTTAAGAATGAGCCTTTTTATTTGGTGAAATTCGGTCAAATATTGGTTTTATTACGAAAAATTGATTTGTCTATGGGAATTTAACATGGGGGAAAAAGAGGTAAGGCAGTGTGGGAGGAGTCAAAAAACGAAAAAATTTGGAAACCCGACTAGATAGCTTGGATATGATCTAACTAAGAAAACAAGTTAAATTTTAAAAATCGGTCCAGTATTTCTAAAATTCAAAAAAAATTCCCCATGTTAAATCCCCATAGACATCTTCACTCGATGTCTATGGGGATTTAACATGGGAAATTGTTTTTTCGCAATAAAATCAATATTTGACCAAATTTCACGAAATAAAAAGAAGGCTCATTCTTAATTTTTCTTTAATTTAATATTATCAAAAGAAATCTTGTTTTTGAATTGTTTATATAGCCGTAAAATTTGGGCAGCTTTCGTGAAAGACAGTAGCCTTCTATTGTTGATCTTTTTGCAGTACGGAAGGAGTTTGAGATTGATGGCAAGTCTGTCAATGTGAGGAAAGCAGAAGAGAAACAGGGAGCTGGTGGTGGTCGTGGAGGAGGTAATTACTTGATACACATTCAGTCCAACTAAACTGTCAGTAGCCGATTTCATCAAAATTGCAAAGTATACTTATCTAGCAAAGTATACTTTGAGGGAGTAATCATTTATTTTCCCCAAAATGCATTATTTCATATAGAACTAACCACTGCACATATTTCATGATTAAAAGTATGCAGAATTATTATACTGAATTTATTACATTATCACAGCCAAAATGGCTGTGATAATGTAATAAATTCAGTATAATAAAAAATAATAAATTTATCCTTAAATTGGAAATGTCTCCCTCAAAGTATACTTTGCTAGATAAGTATACTTTACAATGTTGGTGAAATAGGCTACTGGTTTTTTAAACCAATAGTAGTCACTTTTGCTGTCTTCATCCAACAGGGTTATTCCTATGAACAAGTCTGCTGTAAGGATTATTTTAGCTTTCTATTAACAATACCTTGATGTAGTGTAAATAATGTGAAGTAACCATTTCCATATTAGTTGAATTTGGGCCAGTGATAACGAAGCTGTGCAAATTTGTAGATTACTCTATGGTGGACACTACTTTGGATACATGTGTACATAAATTCTTTACAGTATTTGTTAATGTACGGCCTTCATCCAGTATTGTTTATACCCCGATAAATTCTTCACTCGTTTCTATAGCAAATAAACTTGTTTGTTTCAGGTCGCGGTGGTGGTCGTGGAGGGGGTCGTGGTGGAGGTAGGTAGTTTTCAATTAACCCTACTGTAATTGTTTTATATTTTTACAATAGTATACAATACTATAATTCCAGCACAAAAATATTTACACAATTCCTTAACATTTGATTGGACCTTAGCAAGTCTCTATCCAAAAATTATATCCCAGTAAACTCCCATGCCGAACTACTTTCCGTAACTGAGGCGCAGTTAAAATAATTCTTAAGAAAACGGAAAATAAACACATTTTCTTGATGAATATATTTTAAATGCTGAAATTGTAAGCAATGAATGGCTTTTTTGTTGAATTTATCAGGGATATAAACTTGGAAAAGTCGCGGGAATACTGGACGAGGCCTTCCGGCCTTCGTCCAGTATTCCCGCGACTTTTCCAAGTTTATACCCCGATAAATTCCACAAAAAGGCCATTCATTCCTATAATATACAACACAATATCCGTGTGTATACATAGCAAGTTTTAATTCTGAAAAGAAGTATGAGCGACGATATACATTGTATAACGAGTGGCGATTTTTTTATTTTCCCCAGCGGAATCGCTGCATGGCCAGTGTGACATCGTATTGCTTAAAACGCCTAAACCATGTTGTGTAACTATGCCAATTCCAATACCCCAGTAAGGTTTTGTTGATTGTGGTTTTCCAAGCTTGGTAACTTAAATGTAAGAGGTCTGTCTATATGGTAAACACACAATTAATAATTTACTTCTGAAATGTCAAGACGCCCTCTGTTTGCGTCTGTAAACTAACCGTTGTTCAGCTAGCGAACTTTTGATGCCATTACTTAATTTATTAATTAAATTGTGATCATGTAATTTGACGGATGCGCAGTCTTTGGACTGAATCCGGTTGAGAAAATTGCGAGTTTCTCCAATCTGCCACGGGGGCATGTGCCGGCAGTTAAATCTGCTATATCCTCTGTGTTTTATGCAAACAATGAATCGCCCATGATCTGTACACCACCTTTAATGACCTACAATTTGTTTGCTCTCTGTTTCAGGATACGGTGGTGGTGGTGGTTACGGTGGTGGTGGTGGCTATGGTGGTAAGTTTATTAAATATATTATTATATGCCTACCGATCTATTTTGAAAGCGACATTTCTGCACATCCCCTGAAAATTTCATGTTCTTTATGATCATCCATCTGTGTGGACCCCATCTTCAATGTTGTGTCTAATAAATTGGAAGTTTGTGATTTTTCAACCCCTCCCGAATAGATGGTGATAGTCCTAATTTTTTTTACCAATCCGAGTCGTAAAATTTATTTCAGAAAAGTGTGTTAAAAATAGGATAATTACTTGCAAAAAATTCAGTCGTCACAAGCCTGTTCACTGCAAACCGTTATAGTGATCTAGTTTGCATATTGCATTCCCGTTACTCGATGGTGATAGGTTTAAATACTACTACAGTAGATGTGTATGTATTACAGATGATAGTGGTGGTGGTGGTGGCGGCCCAATGAGAGGTGGTGGATACTCGCAGCGATCATCGGGACCATATGGCGGAGGTAATCACTTTTGTTTTATTGTGGGGCCTGTTGGTTTAAAAGACTAGTACATTATAACACGAGTCCAGCGATGCCTACCTTTTTGCATATAGGCTTAATATTCTGCATTCTGATTTGATAAAATTATTGGTAACAATCGTTGCTATAGCACCTGGCGGGTAAAATTGATTAATGCTGCAACACGGGATAGACTGGTATTCAGATATATACACACGATACTGATGCATATTATATTGTTTGTTAGTTTACACATGTACAGCCGTCGAGTGGTTCTGTGTAAAGGAAGAAAATTACTTTGTCTGCTAAAAAAAAATGTCCCCAAGTCCCGTTAGTACACGCTTCACTATAATACGATTTTGTTTAGTACACGGTTGTGCCTTGGCTCCCGAATTTTTTTCCTATTTGTATATCAAAATCGTGTTAAATTTGTAACACGACTTGTCAGAAATCGTGTTAAATTTGCGATTCTTTCCCAAAATGGACGATTTTATATTTTTATTATGGACGCATAGCCTCCTTTTATCTCACCGATGTGAATGTGCAGCTGATCACGTTTGCACATTTCGTAAATTAATCTGAGCAAACTGGGAATAAGATCAGTAAGACCAGTAACAAAGCAGTGCTAATTGTTATGTGCTCGATTTCATTTTTCCGGCATGCGTTCGCGCTCACCATTGGTGGAATATTAATTAGGTGTAACCGTGTAAATGCTGACCAATCGGAGATCGCGTATCAGTCGCGCAGATTAACTCTACCCAGATTAACTAAATTGTTACAGCACTGCCCACGCCCCCGGCACATGTACTGCAAATATATCGGAAAGTTGATAACATTTTCAGAGCAAATGCGTAATAATTACTAATTTAATATTCTTCAACATTCGATATCGTTTACAGAAAATGTACACTATTATCAGATTCATCTTCGTCGAAAATCTCATGTGATAAGCCTGATTACCTCATGAACTGGCGCAATATAACACGTCGGGCAAAACATGTCTATACAGGTCTGTACTCAAACCCACAGGTGGAATAGTCGGACGTGTGACACAAAGAAAATGACCATTACAAAAATATCCATTACCCTACCCACTTGATCTCGTTCTATTATTAACGTCATGTACAGTACGATACCAGGTGGGTGGGATAATGTGATTTTTTTAATAGGCATTTATTTTGGTGTCATAGGTCCCGAGTCTTCCACCTGTGCTCACCATATGAGTAAACACAGATTGCAACGCACGAGCTTGTCCGTGATGTTGCAGCTGATGGAACAGGATATCGGTCATTGAGTCATTGCGTCATCATTACTACACGCGTTTACAATAATGGATCTGCGTAGATCTACATTCTACAGAACATGATGAATAAATAAAACATGACGTTATACAATTCTTGGATTCAATATATTTATTACATGCGAATATAACAGTGAAAACTTGTGGCATATTATAGGCATTGGCGACGTCGTTCATTCGCAGTCACAGTGTACATGTATTATTATTTTTTTACATTATGACGCGTCTTGGGCGAGAACGGATATAGCACGGTTCGGATAAGCAACACGGAAGGTTGTATGTCGCCGGATTTCCGTGTACTAACGGGTCGCACTGTATTGCTACAACTATGGCCTCTGTTGAATTCTGAAGTTTGATAAATTGCATGTATCTTGTGAATTGTCATAGACTTTTCCGTATCATACAGTGGTGGGGATGGGATGACTGCTCAACATTTTCCATCTTATTTTTAAATTCATTGCCAAAAAAATGTATGATTACTGGAAATATTCTCTGGTTCCTGTAGACTAGTATTCATATTCCTGCCGAACACATTTACGGTTGGCATCTCTGTAGCTCTTTGTCCTCGCACATTCACAGAGTAGGATTGCTTCTTGACCTTTTCCACACTAAGAGACCTGTGTCATGTTTGCAAACATATAAATCGTCTCGTCAGGATCTGCATGATTTTCTGATTTTATAAATGGGTTCACATGGATTACACTTAATGGAGGCGGCCATGTTGTCTGGTGGTAAATCTTATTTTTCATAAATACGACTGGGTTTCTTCCTTTTAATGATGACCATGTTCCTTCCGTTAACATTAAAAGTCCACCAATACCAAATTCAGCAGTATTGTGTGCATTGTTTGAACATTAATTCAGTCGGATTCAAATTTCTCTGCAGAATGTTCCGACTAACTACATAATGTTGCTAAATTTGGTATCGACACGACTCGTAGTGTTAACATCTGGAACATGGTCATCATTATAAGGAAGAAACCTGTTGTATTGATAAAAAAAATGGCAGCGCCATTAATCCAGTGTGAACAATAGACTGTGATCCCATACCTTGGTACACTGATTTATTTAATAGTCTTTAGAATAACACAGGAGTGGCCATTCCAGTTACTTGGTGGTGAAATTAGGGGATAACCATGCTTTGTTTTTCGATTTGGAGCGGTATGTGGGAGGTTTTATGGTCTGTGAATCAGTTTTACGGCGACGCGTCAGCGGAGCCGTAAAACTGATTCACAGACCATAAAACCTCACACATACCGCTCCAAATCGAAAAACAAAGCATGGTTATCCCCATTCTAATGCACCTAGTGTGCTCCCCGCTTTCTATAAACGTCGTAGCATATCACGAACAGTGATCTTTTTCATTACGTCAGCAGGTTGTTGTCGTCATATCGATAACCGCCTCACACCAAATGAATTTGAAGAAATTTAACTCCGCCGAAGAATATTCCCATTTCAAATAGAGATCAACGGGACATTTTCTAAGACATCTATACATTTATTCAACTGTAATGTTTATATTAACTATTGTATTTATTTTGTATGTGTAGTTGCAACAGTTATTTGCTTTTATTCATTTAAAGAAATGCCAACAATTCTGCATTGGTTCGTGTGATTTTACAAAGGAAATGTCAGCAACAACTTGTGTCAACAGGCCTAGGATTTCCCTGGATTTACGCCTAATTCAGGTGAATACCCATCTGCAATACAGTTTATTATGTATAGTCATGTATGTGCACATTGGAATTCGTAAAGTTATAGGCTGGTACTGGAATATTGAGTTTGCATTTGAGCACTTTATTAAGTTCTTCTGCATTTTGGGCGGGTGGGGTAATATTTTTAGGAATTTGTTGAAGGGCCACGACACTGAGGCCACGTTTGTCAGCCGTTGGTAGATTCTCTTTCCCACTTTGGGTTGTACATGTCAATATGGCCGAATGGATAACCGAAAATGTACCGAAATTAATTTGGAAATATTTGCATTCCCCGCCGCGCTCCCGTCTGCGTGTAGACTCCCTGAGGCTTGTACCTCTATGTCAGAAAAGCGGACGTTAAACCCTATTCACTCACTCACTCCCCGCCGCGCTGGCCATTGTTTACAAAAGCGCGTAGGGTTACATAAATATGTCAAGTTGTAAAACACAGGCTGGTAAAACGGAGATTTTATATGCTGTGATTTTTCATATTTTATAGGCTCTGATTTCAATTGACCAATCAGATGCGTGCTTTCTAGTTTCGGTGCATTAGAATGGTTAATTATTTAGCAATTAACGTAATCGTCTTGCTATGCTGGTCGTACAAAACAATTTTAATACACCCTGACCTAGGAGCTTCACTGGCTGTAACAGATTCTGTCGGTTGTGAGCTGTGCCCAGTGATAATTAACCATGGTTCTGTTGCAGGTTACGGATCAGGAGGTGGTGGCGGCGGCGGTCGCTATGGTGGTGGTGGTGGCGGCGGCTACTGAGATCTGAGATCATCCACACATTTTCACTGGTATGTATTATGCACACCCGGAGTCTGCCTTTTCACTTGTGAAATTATGCCTCGATCCGTCCATTATACAGTAGCAAGCAGCACTTTTATTGTCAATCATTTCTAAACGGTAAATATTTATTTGGTAGATTTTGCCTTCAGTCTGTACAGGCAACGCATTGTGCAACCATTGACAGACCTGATACTGCCATATTAATTGACGTTTACTTGTCCGATTCATTCAGCATGGTTTGAAATTTATTAAATGTTGCTATTTGTTCATACTTCTCCCCAAAGTACAATTATGCAGGACACTCAATTTAACTGGTGATCAGAACATACTTTCCAGGAGAAATAATAATTTATTTTTTTATCTTTCATTTGGGGCCACTGGCAGATATAGGCTCTTTCCTTTCAACTGTGCCTGGTTATTAAAATAAAGTTTAGTTGGTTGTGGCTAATCTCTGCGCTATCACGTAGAGACTGTTCAAATGAGTCGTCACAACATATACTTTCATCGAGAAATAAGAAAAAGAAAACTAAAATATTTCATACCCGCAAAAGTGTATTCCGAATGTAATGGGTTAATCTATATATGAAACTGGCCATGTGATTTTCTAATGAAAGATGTGCAAGTTTACAGAAACTGGTATTTTATGTAAATGGCATCTAAAGTTGACAAAACGTATAATATAAATAGAATTCTGCATTTGCTCTGAAAATTTCCGATGTGTACAGTAAATATTGTTCATTAGATATCGCACATCTTGGGTACAAAATCACACTGCTCGTCTCGTATATCTGTCGGTGGCCTGCTCATGTTAAATAAATGTATATAATGTATATACATGAAACTATTTGTTCATACCCATATAAAAGTGAATCCTATCAATGATTTGAAAATTTATTGTGCTGCCTTCGAAAATGTATATACATAGTGACCTAATATGAAGATATGGGATCGACTTCATTGCCTAATGTGAAGATGTATAATTATCTAAACAAATCAAATAGGTTTTGGCTTCTAATGAGGAGAAAATTGGGTATTTTTGTTGTGAATGAACAAAGCTTAGTGGTTATTCATGGATGTCTGCATATTTGAGACATGCCATGTGATCTTGTACATTCGGACATCTGCGTAATTTCGTACTTAATGATATTACGCAGATGTCTGAAGGTACAAAAGCACATGGCGCGTCTCATTTGAGAACTGAAGTTTCAACTCCGACTACATCTGGGTTTAAACCAGTTTTCTCATTTCCTGCCAATACATGAATAATCAAGTTTCATACACGTTCATGTATTTGTTCTGAAACCCTGTATGCTAATGCTATGACTTTTATCACTTTGTTAGGCAATAACAAGAAACGTGAATGGTAGGCTGACAGCATTAACATAGGAAGTCTCCAATTCTACATTCGGTTCAATAGGCAGGATGACCACTACCTTATTACTGCTAGGCAGGCTGGCCAGATAGTGCTAGGAAGATTCACTACAACAGTAGGGGCCTGTTAAGATGACAACCATATGATAGGCCATGTTAGAGCACCAGCCATCTTCTATACCGACTGGACAGCCTCTACTGTCCACATAGGATACACCTTGCCAACATTGGCAAGAAAACTCTACGGCACCTCTGTGTTAGGGATAGGTATTAAAATCCCTCCGAGTGATTCAACAATGTTTACTACGGATATAGCCAGTATTACTATTCAAGATCCCAACATATTGAAAGTTTGATTGCTGGCGATATGAAGACGCACTTAACCATCCAGGAATTAAAATGGTTTGGTTTTATGGTAGAAGAACCCGGTGAATAGAGATACCAGGCTATTACAGTGTTTAGTTGTTGCCAGTGAAATACTTCCCATACATACTCCTTGATCATATGGGGTAGACGCAATATCATCCACAGGAGAGTGTTGTCGATTTTAGTCGTGTCAGTGTCATATTCTTTGTCATGTTCCTCATCTTGTTCTTGTAAGCAATCATGATTGCAACTGTAATAAAGATCTTAAATATGTTGTCCAACATTATGTTAGCTGTCTGTCCTCCAGATATTAATATGTTTGCCACAAATTGCTTGCAAATGGATGTATACAAGCGACTAACAAATCTGCATTTGCAAACCAGAAATTGGATATACCCAATGTTTATTATATTAGCCCACAAGAGCCAAAAGCTCTAGTGAGCTATTGTTACAGCTTTTCGTCTTTATGCATATTTCCCATCACTGCATATAGCTTGGCATTAGTTTTGCTATTAAGTCCTGCAGTCACATTTAAAAACCTACCATACTTCTAATGTCTTGTCGCTGTGTACTTTGTTAGTAATGGCCAAATAAAGCGCCGGTCGAGGTCATTATCGATCGACGGACTTGTTAATCCATCGAGAAAACCAGTTGCCTAGCTCGCACTTTGAATTATGCTCAATAAACCAGAAACCCATTGGTCCACACTCTGCCAAGCCTTGATAAAGGAATTAGTAGACTACAATCCATTTTGATGGATGACACTTTTAACAGCTGATGGTAGTCGACTAATTCTTTTATGAAAGCATTTGTACAAAATATAAACAGTGGGTTTGTGGTTTGTTGAACATAATTTATCCACCACCATAATATGCTGGGATGGCATATTAGTGTTTCCCTGTCTGTCCAAAATAATTGGGCACAAATGTTCACTGAGGAGACGCGCACAAAACCCAAGATCCGTTTCACTATGCTTGGAAACTTGCAAAATTTAACTTGTTTGATGTGCAAAATGGAAACGTAGTTGACCACACATTATCTTGAAAAGAAAATTAATAAAAAAAAATATATAATAAAAAAAAATATATTTCGAAGTTTAGTGAAACTGGCCCCTGTTTCAGTAAACTTCATACAACTATGTATAAGTGCCAAATGAACTGACAAACCGATATAAAAATGTTCGTACGCAAATTTCTATGAATTTGCTTTCCACATTGACTCTAAGAGGTTCGCATACTTTCGTTGTTGGGCAATAAGTGGCTCTAACATTTGTGATGTTTGATATGGTATTTATACTTCGAATTACTATATACAAGACAATAACTTGCCATACCACATGAAGACCATGCAATTGGCTATAACTTGCCATACCACATGAAGACCATGCGATTGGCTATTGTCGCTTTAGAAATTAACAGGACCTATCACAATCACATTTTTATGCCCCCGCCACCGAATGGTGAGGGGGGCATATAGTGTTACCGCCATTCGTACGTACACGCGTACGAAACCTTGACGCTCGGGTAAAATGGCTTCTAATTTCTGTTTTCTTGCTCGGATCTGCTTGACATTTCGCTTGGTGCGTTCGAAACCTTAACGCTCTGGTAAATGCCTTATAATTTCTGTTTCCTTGCTCGGATCTGCTTCACATTTCACACGCATTGCTCCAATGATCCTCTGCCACCCTCCCGTCTGCGTGTAGACTCCCTGAGGCTTGTACCTCTATGTCAGAAAAGCGGACGTTAAACCCTATTCACTCACTCACTCTGCCACCCTGTGACAAATCCACATTCGTGCCGCCCCCGCTAAGCCCAGGGTCAAGGTCACAAACTTGGTGCGTTCGACTTAACGCTGGATAAATGCCTTATAATTTCTGTTTCCTTGCTCGGGTCTGCTTCACATTTCACACGCGCATTGCTCCAATGGTCCTCTGCCACCCTGTGACAAATCCACATTCGTGCCGCCCCCGCTAAGCCCAGGGTCAAGGTCACAGACTTGGTGCGTTCGACTTAAACGCTGGATAAATGCCTTATAATTTCTGTTTCCTTGCTCGGATCTACTTCACATTTCACACGCGCATTGCTCCAATGGTCCTCTGCCACCCTGTGACAAATCCACATTTGTGCCGCCCCCGCTAAGCCCAGGGTCAAGGTCACAGACTTTGTGCGTTCGAAACCTTAACGCTGGGTAAATGCCTTATAATTTCTGTTTCCTTGCTCTGATCTGCTTCAAATTTCACACGCATTGCTCCAATGGTCCTCTGCCACCCTGTAACAACAAATCCATTCGTCCCGCCCCCGCTAAGTCCAGGGTCAAGTTCGCAGACTTGATGCGTTCGAAACCTTAACGCTGGGTAAATGGCTTATAATTTATGTTTCGTTGCTCGGATCTGCTTCACATTTCACACACGCATTGCTCCAATGATCCTCTACCACCCTGTGACAAATCCACATTCGTGCCGCCCCCGCTAAGCCCAGGGTCAAGGTCAGACTTGGTGCATTCGAAACTTAAGGCCTTATAATTTCTGTTTCCTTGCTCGGATCTGCTTCACATTTCACACACACATTGCTCCAATGGTCCTCTACCACCCTGTGACAAATCCACATTCGTGACACCCCCGCTAAGCCCAGGGTCTAGGTCAGACTTGGTGCGTTCAACACCTGAACGCTCAGGTAAATGCCTTATAATTTCTGTTTCCTTGCTCGGGTCTGCTTCACAGTTCACACGCGCATTGCTCCAATGGTCCTCTGCCACCCTGTGACAAATCCACATTCGTGCCGCCCCCGCTAAGCCCAGGGTCAAGGTCACAGACTTGGTGCGTTCGACTTAACGCTGGATAAATGCCTTATAATTTCTGTTTCCTTGCTCGGATCTACTTCACATTTCACACGCGCATTGCTCCAATGGTCCTCTGCCACCCTGTGACAAATCCACATTTGTGCCGCCCCCGCTAAGCCCAGGGTCAAGGTCACAGACTTTGTGCGTTCGAAACTTAAGGCCTTATAATTTCTGTTTCCTTGCTCGGATCTACTTCACATTTCACACACACATTGCTCCAATGGTCCTCTGCCACCCTGTGACAAATCCACATTCGTGCCACCCCCGCTAAGCCCAGGGTCTATGTCAGACTTGGTGCGTTCAACACCTGAACGCTCGGGTAAATGCCTTATAATTTCTGTTTCCTTGCTCGGATCTGCTTCACATTTCACACGCGCATTGCTCCAATGGTCCTCTACCACCCTATGACAAATCCACATTCGTCCCGCTCCCGCTAAGCCCAGGGTCAAGGTCACAAACACTCGGGTAAATGGCTTATTATGCCCCCGCAACCGAATCAGACTTGGTGCGTTCAACACCTGAACGCTCAGGTAAATGCCTTATAATTTCTGTTTCCTTGCTCGGATCTGCTTCACATTTCACACGCGCATTGCTCCAATGGTCCTCTGCCACCCTGTGACAAATCCACATTTGTGCCGCCCCCGCTAAGCCCAGGGTCAAGGTCAGACTTGATGCGTTCGACTTAACGCTGGATAAATGGCTTATAATTTCTGTTTCCTTGCTCGGATCTGCTTCACATTTCACACACACATTGCTCCAATGGTCCTCTGCCACCCTGTGACAAATCCACATTCGTGCCACCCCCCACCCCCGCTAAGCCCAGGGTCTAGGTCAGACTTGGTGCGTTCAACACCTGAACGCTCAGGTAAATGCCTTATAATTTCTGTTTCCTTGCTCGGATCTGCTTCACATTTCACACGCGCATTGCTCCAATGGTCCTCTGCCACCCTGTGACAAATCCACATTCGTGCCGCCCCCGCTAAGCCCAGGGTCAAGGTCACAGACTTGGTGCGTTCGACTTAACGCTGGATAAATGCCTTATAATTTCTGTTTCCTTGCTCGGATCTACTTCACATTTCACACGCGCATTGCTCCAATGGTCCTCTGCCACCCTGTGACAAATCCACATTTGTGCCGCCCCCGCTAAGCCCAGGGTCAAGGTCACAGACTTTGTGCGTTCGAAACTTAAGGCCTTATAATTTCTGTTTCCTTGCTCGGATCTACTTCACATTTCACACACACATTGCTCCAATGGTCCTCTGCCACCCTGTGACAAATCCACATTCGTGCCACCCCCGCTAAGCCCAGGGTCTATGTCAGACTTGGTGCGTTCAACACCTGAACGCTCGGGTAAATGCCTTATAATTTCTGTTTCCTTGCTCGGATCTGCTTCACATTTCACACGCGCATTGCTCCAATGGTCCTCTACCACCCTATGACAAATCCACATTCGTCCCGCTCCCGCTAAGCCCAGGGTCAAGGTCACAAACACTCGGGTAAATGGCTTATTATGCCCCCGCAACCGAATCAGACTTGGTGCGTTCAACACCTGAACGCTCAGGTAAATGCCTTATAATTTCTGTTTCCTTGCTCGGATCTGCTTCACATTTCACACGCGCATTGCTCCAATGGTCCTCTGCCACCCTGTGACAAATCCACATTTGTGCCGCCCCCGCTAAGCCCAGGGTCAAGGTCAGACTTGATGCGTTCGACTTAACGCTGGATAAATGGCTTATAATTTCTGTTTCCTTGCTCGGATCTGCTTCACATTTCACACACACATTGCTCCAATGGTCCTCTGCCACCCTGTGACAAATCCACATTCGTGCCACCCCCGCTAAGCCCAGGGTCTAGGTCAGACTTGGTGCGTTCAACACCTGAACGCTCAGGTAAATGCCTTATAATTTCTGTTTCCTTGCTCGGATCTGCTTCACATTTCACACGCGCATTGCTCCAATGGTCCTCTGCCACCCTGTGACAAATCCACATTCGTGCCGCCCCCGCTAAGCCCAGGGTCAAGGTCACAGACTTGGTGCTGCCTTATAATTTCTGTTTCCTTGCTCTGATCTGCTTCAAATTTCACACGCATTGCTCCAATGGTCCTCTGCCACCCTGTAACAACAAATCCATTCGTCCCGCCCCCGCTAAGTCCAGGGTCAAGTTCGCAGACTTGATGCGTTCGAAACCTTAACGCTGGGTAAATGGCTTATAATTTATGTTTCCTTGCTCGGATCTGCTTCACATTTCACACGCAATGCTCCAATGATCCTCTACCACCCTGTGACAAATCCACATTCTAGGTCAGACTTGGTGCGTTCGAAACCTTAACGCTAGGTAAATAAATGCCTTATAATTTCTGTTTCCTTGCTCGGATCTGCTTCACATTTCACACACGAATTGCTCCAATGGTCCTCTGCCACCCTGTGACAAATCCACATTTGTGCCGCCCCCGCTAAGCCCAGGGTCAAGGTCAGACTTTGTGCGTTCGAAACCTTAACGCTGGGTAAATGCCTTATAATTTCTGTTTCCTTGCTCTGATCTGCTTCAAATTTCACACGCATTGCTCCAATGGTCCTCTGCCACCCTGTAACAACAAATCCATTCGTCCCGCCCCCGCTAAGTCCAGGGTCAAGTTCACAGACTTGATGCGTTTGAAACCTTAACGCTGGGTAAATGGCTTATAATTTATGTTTCCTTGCTCGGATCTGCTTCACATTTCACACGCAATGCTCCAATGATCCTCTACCACCCTGTGACAAATCCACATTCTAGGTCAGACTTGGTGCGTTCGAAACCTTAACGCTAGGTAAATGCCTTATAATTTCTGTTTCCTTGCTCGGATCTGCTTCACATTTCACACACGAATTGCTCCAATGGTCTGTCACCCTGTGACAAATCCACATTCGTCCTGCCCCCTCTAAGCCCAGGGTCAAGGTCACAGCCTTTGTGCGTTTGAAACCTTAACGCTCTGGGTAAATGGCTTATAATTTCTGTTTCCTTGCTCGGATCTGCTGCACATTTCACACACACATTGCTCCAATGGTCCTCTACCACCCTATGACAAATCCACATTCGTCCCGCTAAGCCCAGGGTCAAGGTCACAAACACTCGGGGTAAATGGCTTATTATGCCCCCGCAACCGAATGGTGAGTGGGGCATATAGTGTTATCGGCGTCCGTCCGTACTCGGGGGTAAATGGCTTGTAATCAAATATACCTCGTTTTCTTTGGCTGCCAGCAGGGGCATTCGTGTGCCGACAGGCCACATTTATAGTATTAAATGCAACACCATGATGGGATGTGTTTGCCCCAGTCAATATGTAGACTGCGACAAAAGAAACTGTTGTCTAATAATACTGGGTGAAGAGGAGAGGTCTATACTCGTTTACTGTCAGTCAGACTGTCGTAGAAACATTAACCTGTCCTGCCAAATGACTAAATAAATATTTGTTTGCCGATCAGGGGTATCCCACAGGTGATTCTAGCGTGTCTTCGATGGTCAATTATTATTTGTATATACATAAAACGCCTTTCTAAACAATGTACAAAACAATTCAAATATGACCGGGTAGTGCTTTAGAAAGGTACAAAACTCCCATTCGATACCATTGAAACAAAAAGTCTCGCGGTGTAGACATCTGGAACTCGCCTATACAACGCATTACAGCGTGTCGAAACCGCTTCTTGTGGTGGGTTTTCGGCTATACTCCTTCGCTTTCTGATTAAAAATGAATGTTCGCCGCCATCTTTGAAAATATCGAATCGCTTGACGCACTAATTTGCTTGGCTAATGGAAGTGACTGTCTCCATGTCTCCAGTAACAAACCAAACCACTGTGTGCACGTGATTGAAATATTTTTCAAATATGTTTGTTAATAGTCATTGAGAATGCGAAATTGAACGCGATTGGTATTTAGGTTAGCGAGACGCTTTTTCAGAGCAGTTTACACTCGAAATCTTTGAGATTTATCTTACCAGCGGTTTCTACACACTGTATTGCGTTGTATAGGCGAGTTTCAATGGTGCCGAATGGAAGTTGTGTACCTTTCTAAATACTATTATATTTACACCCGGGCACATTTGAATTGTTTAGAAAGGTGTTTTATGTATATACAAACAATAATTGACCATCTAAGACGCGCTGGAATCACTGTGTGGTATCCGTGAGCACTTGCTCTAGTTATCTCGGCGCTGCAGGTTACCTCCTGGTTTTAGTCCTGCTTTAGTTTTGTTTTAGTCGGCTATTGAGCCGGTGCACAAGCGACATTTTGCACAGAATCCTTCAACCGGAAATTTAAAAGTATATTCAATTAAAGAAGAAATGTTATTATGTAAAAAAATGAATTACAAATATATTTTGCTCTTTTTAAAACTGTACGGGGCCCCAAGTTTATATATACCCAAGTTCCTGGAAATTTGTCGTGGTTTTATGCGTGAAGTGTAACTGCCAATTTCCATGCTGTATGATCGCAGTGCTCCCATCAATAAAACATACAATGTATAATATATGTACGAGCGAATAACAATAAAGTGCAAGATGATCCAGATCTAAAAGAAAAAAGAAGACTGCTGAAACCATAATAGACTTGTGGACCCCCTCCCCTCCTCCATTGACCCATTCAAATAACCATTATTGTCGGCCGGGCAGTGATAGACTAATGTAGTAAAGTGAGTTTGTACATGCTTTTAGGTATGTAGCTATAGCCGGGGAGCAGCTATCCCTGTACGGGCCGACTGGGCTGGCCATTTGGCCCCAATTGGTGGAGTGCAGGTAAGGCATGAGCAGCATGGGGAAGTGACGGTTACTGGTTCCAAGAAGACTAACATTTATTCTGATCCATCCAGTTTGACCGAATAGCTGTGCATATCGTGTCGAACAAAAATTATGCCGCTGCAACTGTAGTTGTAGGTGGCAGTGTTCATCCGTCTGCCCTTTTTCAATTCTGTACGATAACTGCTTCTTTCGGCCAAAGACCTGCATTCGTAATCTGGAGAACACGTATTGGAAAGTGTGGTGTCCCCGACACATTTGGTAACCCTCGACTAAATAAATTTTAATCTGCAATATTGTGTTTGCGCACGATGATCCTATATCGATGTTCTAGTAACATAAGGTCGTGATATGCTTTAGCATAGCACTTACGACCTTATGTTACTAGACAATCGATATGTCTACATCAATTGGGGGCAAGACGCCTATTGAAAGTCTCCTCTGTATTTAACAAGTTCAAGGTTGCCCACGATTGTACTAGTCCTCTCGGAATAACTCCCAATACTTTCTGGCCGATGTTCATCAACCTTCGCCCCATGCAGGCACCGGGGCGGGATCAACTGATCCTGAGAATAGTGCTGCAGTAGCCATTTCTTGTCGTAAAAGGCGACTAAACTGGCTTAACGATTGGGTTCATACTTTCCGGAACCCACTATACCGGATTTGGCCCTCCTGTACATTTTTGGCTTTCTTGTATGTGAGAGTCGAGTCTGGCTATGCCCCATATATAAAAGTAAGATTAGCGCTAATCCTATTACTTTTAGGGGATGGGATAAATGATGCTGGTGTGGCGAGGGCCTGGCACCAGATCGGGTTCTTATTTCAGGACTGAATATATATTTTGATTGTAAATATTGAGTTCTGAAGTTGGGATTTACCCCCCTCGGACAGGTGGATACGGGACACGACCCCGTTGACCCGGTTGCGTGTAGACTCCTTGAGGCTTGTACCTCTGTCAGAAAAGCGGACGTTAAACCCTATTCACTGAACTCGCTCGTCAACGGGGCGGGATCAACTGATCCTGAGAATAATGCTGCAGTAGCCATTGCTTGTCGTAAAAGGCGACTAAACTGGCTTAACGATTGGGTTCATACTTTCCGGAACCCACTATACCGGATTTGGCCCTGTGAGAGTTGAGTCTGGCTATGCCCCATATATAAAAGTAAGATTAGCTAATCCTATTACTTTTAGGGGATGGGATAAATGATGCTGGTGTGGCGAGGGCCTGGCACCAGATCAGGTTGTTCTAATTTCAGGACTGAATATATATTTTGATTGTAAATATTGAGTTCTGAAGTTGGGATTTACCCCCCTCGGACAGGTGGATACGGGACTCGACCCCGTTGACCCGTCTGCGTGTAGACTCCCTGAGGCTTGTACCTCTGTCAGAAAAGCGGACGTTAAACCCTATTCACTCACTCATCAACCTTCACGTGTGCCATATAATCTCGAGGATCACCTCTACAATTTATTGATTGAAAGTGGGATTCATCGGACTAAATTCAAGGTTGCCCCAGGCTAAAAATATGCTATATTGCTATTGCCAAAATGTTCACGAAACTTCTCTTATTTATTCATTCACCTATTGAAAGTGGGATTTGTCAGTTAAATATGATACCCCCAACAAACAGCGCGTCTGCACAGTGTCGTGACTACTCGTCACACGACGACGCTGCATCAATTATTTTTCTGAAAGAAAATAATTGAATATTCTATTTTTATGCCCCTGCCACCGAATGGCGAGAGCCATAGTGTTACCTGCGTCCGTACGTACGTCCCGAAACCTTAACGCTCGAGCATTGCTCCAATGGTCCTCCGCCACCCTGTGACAAATCGACATTCGTTCCATCGCGCTAACCAGGGTCAAGGTCACAGACTTGGTGCATTTGAAACATTAACGCTTGGCTAAATGGCTTGTAATCAAATATGCCTCGTTTTCTTTGGCTGCCAGCGGGGGCATTCGTGTGCCGACGGGCCACATTTCTAGTTCAATCTAGACCTGTATAAGCTCTTGTATGCATCAGATAGTGGTTGATCATCTTCAATACTCTGTATTTCAGCCGTGGGTGCGAGCATGTGATGGGTAATTTCTTGTACGTTACAGTTGAATCTGTTATTAAAACCCCAATCGATCTATCTGTATTTCAGCCAGAGTGGAGGTGCAAGGAGCTGGCTGGGTCATCCTACAGGGACTGGGTATGGCCACATACATAGTCCAGCACCAAATGTTCCTATTTTGTCATCACTAGCTGCACTTACCGTTGTAGAGGAGGTTGAAACGGGCAAATAAATTGTGAAATGGAAATAGTTTGTTTTTTCATATATACAGTTAAAATACTAGCACAACCCAATTGTGGCAATTGGGATTGGTCACTGCAAGGAGCCGAGTCTATTGGATTTGGCCCCCCCTTTGTTCATTGACCTATTCTATATAGGTCTTGCCTTATGACTATCACAATAGGATTTGCCTTACCAGCTGTGTTGTCACTATTGACTGGAATGCAGATGCTTTTAGAGACTACGAGTCTATTCAACTGGATCTACCCTACTAACTCTGATACAAGTCTGTATAGTGAAAGGAAACTTGTCCAGGACCGTTCCTACTCGTTTGTTCCTGTATACTGGACTGCACATGGAGTTGCCATCTTGGTATCTGAATATTATCTTGTTACTGTATATTATATGGTACATCGAGTTGCCAACTCTATGTACAAGCCATCGTGCAGTTGTACCGCTTGGTGCGTTTTAACACGTACAACAAATACTACGACTGTAAACCTAATTGTATTTGGTGCAATACATCGGACAGATATGACCAGTGTGCTGTACAAAAAACGATATCTCGAGCATTTCTCGCATCGATCTCGAATAAATTTCAACGTGTAAACTTTTCTGTAACTGCGTAGATGTCGCTGGATTTGATAACTAATGACAGGTACAGTAGTGATTCATGTTAAAAACACGGGCACAAACCTGCCCAGAAAACGGGGACACATTTTACATTTTGGTTTGATAGTTTCTTCGCTTTCAACAAGTGCTTAACTACACTATATATGTGCTTAACTACATTATATCGCATGTTCTATTTTGCGTTCTTTGTCAAACTGGCTAATGGCTGGAACACAAAGATGGCCGACTTGGCCACTCCATGTGCCGTATAGAATACAGTAACAGGCGGTGTTCACAAAAAAATGTTCCGGTATAAAATGGGTCCTTAAACTTTGTGGGACGTAAATTTTGGACATAATTCAAATTTCGTATTGTCTCGATCCGTTGATCGGACCATTACCAAACTTCCTCGCATTGATTTCTATCCATCCATTGTCGTTCGGGTCACCTTCACGACCTTTGTGGGACATCCATTTTCAATATGGTCCAAAGTCCGCACATCTCTATCCGTTAGTCGGATCATTACCAAATTTCATCAATAGCCTTCCTCACATTGATAGCTATTCATCCTTACAAAACTTAATAAATAGCTTTGTCACACTGTTTGCTATCCAACCAGGTGGCAATCACATTGTTTAGTGGGTGAGCCACTCCTTGGCGATCGCCTTGTTAAGAGAATAAGTGCAATTCATTTTTGTCGCGCCTGCTTTAGCAGAAGTGACTAGTGGCCGCTTTTTCCGTCATCCAATATGTCTAAAAGTTTATACAAGCTTCGTCATCATCATTCATGTTATAACTTTAATATTACTCGACAGATTGCTTCATTATTTGGACACTTGATACATGTGAGCATTTGGAACGCACTCCTGCCCCCATTAACATGACCCTTTGTACCTTTGTCACATTTTTTTGTGGAAACGCTTGGCCATTTTTTGCGTTAAAAAGTTGGTGCAACTTCATTATCGTATAACATTAATACTGCTCGATGGATTGCTTCAATATTTGGACACGTGATGCATGTAAGAATTTGGAACATCGTGCCGCCATTAACATGACCTTGACCTTCACATAGTTGTGGAAACACTGGGCCATTTTTTGTCGTAAAAATTCTTCAACCTAGACTTTTCTCGTGTTTTGACTTGTGCACCTCTGACGGTTTTTGTGATGTTTACTTTAGCACATGCCCGTGATCATGGTGGTCAAATGTCACAACTTAATAAAGAGCTTTGTCGCACTGTTTGCTATCCAACCAGTGGCAATCACATTGTTTAGTGGGTAAGCCACTCCTCGGCGATCGCCTTGTTAAGAGAATAAGTGCAATTCATTTTTGTCCAGAAGTGACTAGTCGCCGCTTTTTCCGTCATCCAATATGTCAAAAAGTTTGTACAAGCTTCGTCATCATCATCATTCATGGTATAACTTTAATATTACTCGACAGATTGCTTCATTATGTGGACACTTGATACATGTGAGCATTTGTACCTTTGTCACATTTTTTTGTGGAAACGCTTAGCCATTTTTTGCGTCAAAAAGTTTGTGCAACTCTTCATTATTGTATAACATTAATACTACTCGATGGATTGCTTCAATATTTGGACACGTGATGCATGTAAGAATTTGGAACACTCGTGCCGCTATTAACATGACCTTGACCTTCACATAGTTGTGGAAACACTGGGCCATTTTTTGTCCTAAAAATTCTTCAACCTAGACCTTTCTCGTGTTTTGAAGTGCACCTATGGCGGTCAAATGTCTCGACAGGCACGACACCGCCGCTACTGTGGTGGGATTCTTGTATATCCAAATTACCGGAACCCATACATCACAGCCAGCGACTTGGTACAATGCATTCACGTGGCTAATCACACGGGGTGTCCAATAACATATCTACCTCCTTGTTGCATTTTTATAATCATTTCAGTATGTGTGGCTGTGACTGGAGAAATGGGGCTTACGGGTATTGCGATCTGTCGGATCGGTGTAGATCCAAATTGGTCTACATTCGCAGATTGTTTGGGACCTTGACCGCCATTCTATCAATGAAACCATTATATCAATGAAACCAATCACAATTCGCCATAAGCCCATATTCTCCAGTCATAGCCATAGCAACGTCAAAATCCGTCTGTTGGGAAGATTTTAAACGGAAAAAACGATGGAAAGCCTCGTTCTAATTCCACGTGATCCCATACTCTGCTCTGCGGTGGCTCTGCTTCAAATATTCAGCCAGCTGATAAAAGTTTACATTTAATATTTTAAACCAGTAGTCTGGGCACATCACAATTCGGGTCTTGATGCAGCAGGCATGGGAAATTTCCGGATTAATCCGGAAATCCGGATTTGAGGTCCCAGGGACCACTTTTGTGAATCTTGTAAATCCGTTGAAAATGGCGATAAAAAATTACAATTTTCGAAAAAAAGTAATTGATTTTTAAGTGGCGATTCTTTTATTTTCCCCAGCGGAATCACGGTTATACATGTACTGACTTCTTGTTGCAAGTATTATTTTAAATTGAAATGGATTATGTAGCCAATTTATATTATAGCATATTTTTTCAGGGGAAAATGTGATCTATTTAATGCTAAATATACTTCGGAATGAAGCACAGAGCATCTAGAATTGAAAAAAAAATCTGGGGGGGGGGGGGGGGCATGCCCCCAGACTCCCCTAGGAAATCGCAGCGCAATCCGCTCCTCAAATAAATTTCAGGATTGGGGATAGTGTTCCACTCCCATGCCTGAATTGCAGGTTATATATTCACTGGTCGTGGTGTACATACTGTACCACACTGTATCATGTTGGGGAGTATGCGATGGGCAATTGTATCCATGGATTTGACACCGTTCAGCTTCTTGTCCGGAGCATAACTCGAACACCCTTCGGAATATTTTCATGAAAATTCACACTTGCATAGACCACGACCCGAAGGTGTGTCCACGCGCACAAGAATGACAACACTTGTATAGCTAATTTTTGAGTTGTCCATTTTTTTGTTTCGCACACCGATTGAGCATAACTCTACCACCCGAGGTAATATTTTCATGAAACTTCACACATGCATAGACCACAACCCGAAGGTGTCGCGCACAAGAATGACAACTCTTGCATAGCTAATTTTTTAGTCATCTCCCCTTTTTTGTTTCGCGCACCGATTGAGCGTAACTCGACCACCCTTTGGAATATTTTCATGAAACTTCACACATGCATAGACCACGACCCGAAGGTGTGTCGCGCACAAGAATGACAACTCTTGCATAGCTATTTTTAGCTCACCTGAGCGAAGCTCTTGTGAGCTATTGTTACCGCAATGTGTCCGTCGTCGTCGTCCGTGAACATTTTCAAACGTCTTCTCCTCGGTAACCATTGGGCCTATGGTCACCAAACTTCATGGGCATGGTCCTTAGGTAGGGGGATTACAAAATTGTTAAAATGACGTCATTACGTAATCCAAGATGGCCGCCGTCTAAAAATAGCATAAATTCTTAAAAAATCTTCTCATGAACCACTTGCCGGATTTCGACGAAACTTGGTAGGAATGATCGATGTACATTGCTCTTTCAAAGTTGTTAAAATGGTGACCCCGGGGTCAAAAATGGGCGTGGCCCGTGGGGTCAAATTTTATTTTTGACCGAATATGGTCGTCATATATCAAATTGAAGGTATCAATCACTCTGGTGCATTTTCTGTCGAAATCGGATTGTTATGTCATCCAAGATGGCCGCCGAAAGGTCAAAAGGTCGTTCTTTTATTAGAGATTTCAAAATTCTTCTTCACATGAACCCAAGCGGTTAAAAGTTATGGTCCATGGGTGAAGCCTTTTCAGATTTGTTAAAATGGAGGTCATCGCTAATCCAAGATGGCCGCCGTCTAAAAATAGCATAAATTCTTAAAAAATCTTCTCATGAACCGCTTGCCGGATTTCGACGAAACTTGGTAGGAATGATCGATGTACATTGCTCTTTCAAAGTTGTTAAAATGGTGACCCCGGGGTCAAAAATGGGCGTGGCCCGTGGGGTCAAATTGGGGTCAAATTTTATTTTTGACTGAATATGGTCATGTCATATATCAAATTGAAGGTATCAATGAGGCGATCACTCTGGTGCAATATTTGTCGGAATCGGATGATTATGTCATCCATGATGGACACCAAAAGGTCCATTTATTCAAGATTTTTAACGTCTTTTTCTCAGGAACCACATGGCCGATGCTGGGTGAAGCATTTTCAGATTTTGTAAAATGAGTCGTTGCTTAATCCAAGATGACCGCCATCTAAAAATAGCACAATTTTTTTAAAACACATGAACTCAATGTCACATTCTCCTCTGGTGTTCATGGAGTCAGGTGAGCGAATTAGGGCCATCATGGCCCTCTTGTTTGAGTTATCTCCCTTTTTAGCTCACCTGAGCGAAGCTCATGTGAGCTATTGTTACCGCAATGTGTCCGTCGTCCGTCGTCGTCGTCCGTCGTCCGTGAACATTTTCAAACGTCTTCTCCTCGGTAACCATTGGGTCTATAGTCACCAAACTTCATGGTCATGGTCCTTAGGTAGGGGGATTACAAAATTGTTAAAATGACGTCATTACGTAATCCAAGATGGCCGCCGTCTAAAAATAGCACAAATTCTTAAAAAATCTTCTCAAGAACCGCCAACCGGATTTCGACAAAACTTGGTAGGAATGATCGATGTACATTGCAAGTTGTTAAAATGGTGACCCCGGGGTCAAAAATGGGCGTGGCCCGTGGGGTCAAATTGGGGTCAAATTTTATTTTTGACCGAATATGGTCATGTCATATATCAAATTGAAGGTATCAATGAGGCGATCACTCTGGTGCATTTTCTGTCGAAATCGGATTGTTATGTCATCCAAGATGGCCGCCGAAAGGTAAAAAGGTCGTTCTTTTATTAGAGATTTCAAAATTCTTCACATGAACGGCTTGGCCCATGGTAGCCAAACTTAAAAGTTATGGTCCATGGGTGAAGCCTTTTCAGATTTGTTAAAATGGAGGTCATCGCTAATCCAAGATGGCCGCCGTCTAAAAATAGCATAAATGGTTAAACAATCTTCTCATGAACCGCTTGCCGGATTTCGACGAAACTTTGTAGGAATCATCGATGTACATTCGTCATTGCTCTTTCAAAGTTGTTAAAATGGTGACCCCGGGGTCAAAAATGGGCGTGGCCCGTGGGGTCAAATTGGGGTCAAATTTTATTTTTGACCGAATATGGTCATGTCATATATCAAATTGAAGGTATCAAAGAGGCGATCACTCTGGTGCATTTTCTGTCGAAATCGGATTGTTATGTCATCCAAGATAGCCGCCGAAAGGTCAAAAGGTCCTTTTATTAGAGATTTCAAAATTCTTCTTCACATGAACCGCTTGGCCCATGGTAGCCAAACTTAAAAGTTATGGTCCATGGGTGAAGCCTTTTCAGATTTGTTAAAATGGAGGTCATCGCTAATCCAAGATGGCCGCCGTCTAAAAATAGCATAAATTCTTAAAAAAATCTTCTCATGAACCGCTAGCCGGATTTCGACGAAACTTAGTAGGAATGATCGATGTACAATGCTCTTTCAAAGTTGTTAAAATGGTGATCCCGGGGTCAAAAATGGGCGTGGCCCGTGGGGTCAAATTTTATTTTTGACCGAATATGGTCATGTTATATATCAAATCGAAGGTATCAATGAGGCGATCACTCTGGTACATTTTTTGTCCAAATCGGATTGTTATGTCATCCAAGATGGCCGCCGAAATGTCAAAAGGTCGTTCTTTTATTAGATTTCAAAAATTATTCTTCACATGAACCGCTTGGCCCATGGTAGCCAAACTTAAAAGTTATGGTCCATGGGTGAAGCCTTTTCAGATTTGTTAAAATGGAGGTCATCGCTAATCCAAGATGGCCGCCGTCTAAAAATAGCATAAATTCTTAAAAAATCTTCTCCTGAACCACTAGCCGGATTTCGACGAAACTTGGTAGGAATGATCGATGTACATTGCTCTTTGAAAGTTGTTAAAATGGTGACCCCGGGGTCAAAAATGGGCGTGGCCCGTGGGGTCAAATTTTATTTTTGACTGAATATGGTCATGTCATATATCAAATTGAAGGTATCAATGAGGCGATCACTCTGGTGCAATATTTGTCGGAATCGGATGATTATGTCATCCGTGATGGCCACCAAAAGGTCCATTTATTCAAGATTTTTAACGTCTTTTTCTCAGGAACCACATGGCCGATGCTGGGTGAAGCATTTTCAGATTTTGTAAAACGAGTCCTCGCTTAATCCAAGATGACCGCCATCTAAAAATAGCACAATTTTTTTAAAACACATGAACTCAATGTCACATTCTCCTCTGGTGTTCATGGAGTCAGGTGAGCGAATTAGGGCCATCATGGCCCTCTTGTTTTGTTTCTCGCACAGATTGAGCATAACTCGACCACCCTTTGGAATATTTTCATGAAACTTCACACATGCATAGACCACGACCCGAAGGTGTGTCGTGCACAAGAATGACAACTCTTGCATAGCTAATTTTTGAGTTATCCCGTTTTTGTTTCGCGCGAAAAGTGTGACGGACAGACGGACGGTCCAAACACTATATGCCACCTGTTTCTTCGAAACCCGGTGGCATAAAAATGATGGGCTCCAGTAGAGCATTTTTTTTCTTCAATTTTTGTCTAGTAGCATAAGGTCGTAAGTGCTATATACAGACTATTATCATATAGTAAACAAGAAATGCGTCTGTCGAACGCGGATGCCACCTGCAGCATATTTGAGAAACTGTGACAAAGTGGTTAACCGAAAAGTGTGACGGACGGACAGACGGACGGTCCAAACACTATATGACACCCGTTTCTTTGAAACCCGGTGGCATAAAAACAATTATTGACTAGTGAGCCATAGAATATAATCTGATATTCTATGGCTCACTAGTCAATAATTATGCCACCGGGTTTCGAAGACTTTGTCAGTTTCTCAAATATGCTGCAGGTGGCATCCGCGTTCGACAGACGCAATTCTTGTATATGTTCGGGCCAGTGAACATTACTTTCGGGCCCAGGCTCGACATTTGATTCCGCGGAATTTTTGTTTACTTATCTCCCCTTGTTGTTTCATGCACTGATTTCGTGTCCGGAGCAGAACTCGAACACCCTTTGGATTATTTTTTATCGAACTTCACGTTCATAGAAGACGACCAAAGGTGTCGTGCGCAAGAATGACAACTCTTGCGTCGTTAATTTCTTAGTTATCTCCCTTTGTTGTTTGTTTCGTGCGCTGATTTCGTGTCCGGAGCATAACTCGAACACCCTTTGGGATATTTTCATGAAACTTCACACGCATAGACCACGACCCTAAAGGTGTGTCACGCAAGAATGACAACTCTTTCATGACTAATTTTTTAGTTATATCCCTTTGTTTTTCTGCACACTGATTTTGTCTCCGGAGCATAACTCGGACACCCTTTTTTCAAACTACTTGTGCATCTGGGGAGGGGGATACACCTGCGCTTGTCGATGAGCGTCCATTTCTAGTTTAACAATTGGGATCGGGATCCTCATGTAATGGATTCGACTTCCACATACAAGAAAGCCAATTATGTACCCCCGAGGACCATTACCTGTCGCATGCTCCATACCTGCCACGCCACAAGGATGGTTACAATTTGCAATGTTAAAGGTACATGCCCACGCAACAGGTTACACTGTACTACTACTTTTCATTTTCTGTCATGCCTTATGAGCCATTTGTCTACCCACTAACGAGTTATTTTCAATTACGGCGCGTGTTAATTGGTGTTAAATAGCATTTTATATGCCGCGACCAGAAAGGGTATTTTCCGACCTCGTGCTATTTTTACCAATACGCGTCAGGCGACACGGTCAATCATATCACATCTTTGACATGCGCAGTGAAGTATCGGAAGTTGAGAGGAAAAATCTCTGTTCGGGTCCAAATCTAAATCTCCACGTAACTCTTTCCATTTGGTGATCTGGTCGCCAATGTACTGCCTGTCCCTTAGACATTTCGCCTTTTTTTTGGCCGACGCCGTTTCATACAATTTCCGTCCTGGACGTTTCGACATGTTGATATTCTTGTTTACATATTGGGAAACCTACCGGCGCGCGTAGTATACTGCTGCGCATGCGCACCGCAAGCCGTGATGTGAAAGTCGTCGTCCCCGCACATTATCAAAATAGACTGTTACCGCCGCGCGTCGCTAACAGTAAATTGATAATTAATAAATGATTATATTTGTATAGCGGGCACTCGTAATTTTTAGAACTGGTGGAATAGCGACATAATTATACACTTATTTAATTCCTGTAAAGAACAGTTTGTGCCTACTGCGTGGGCATGTACCTTTAAGGAAAAGATTACAAAATGTGTTCAAAGAACATGGATGCTCTACATATCGATTTGATAGTAAACGAGGCAACATTACAAGAGGAAGATAATCCATGGCAGTGTCGAAGCGAAAATAGAAATTTATTTGTGCATCTGCCATAAAGAAGCTTTTTGAAATTGAAATAAACTTTGGCATCTACTCTTCATAAGGAAGCTAGGGACCAAGTTTCGGTCTGTAGCTAGTAAAAGGTTGAATTGTGTCCCAGCAACAGCCAAGGTAATGTAGAGATGGGACCAGTTAAGTCTCATCCGACAGACTAATGCGATGGAAATGCTATGAAAGTATTTTTGATGCCCAAGGCGAGGTTCGAACCCACAACCCATCTGGTGTTCCAACCCCTAGTCCAAAACTCGACCCCTACAATGTTAAGGAAGATTTAGTTTCATTTCAACATCCCTGCTACGCGTTTTTCATATGGGATTATATACAGTAAAACCCTTCTAAAAGTTTTAAAACGGACAGCAAGACCACATGCGTTTAGTGAATTTTGTTAGCTTTAACCGTACTGTACTTATATTGGTAATGCCTGTTCATGATCGCAATGCATACAAATATGTATTGCAGCACTCGTATACAGAAATTACAGTTGAACCTCACAGGGTGTCTGGTTTGAAGTGCACATTGTCTCCGGCAATCAATAGGACAAAGTACGAAGAGTATATATGCTCATTGAGTTTTAAATCGTGGGCAATGATGGTCATAGTTCTAAAGCTGTAACCACTGATCGACTTTCATTGTTACAAGTATTTCTTGTATGCGGCAAAGAAATATGTATAACGGGTGCGAGCAGCAAAATTTGAGAAAAGAGGAAATTGGTGAAAAAAAAGACGATACACATTCACCCCCTCCACAAAAGTACGATTTGTGTGATGTTTCAACAAAGTCCAGCACCTTTTTTTTATTAAAAAAGAGGAAATTACTGAAAAGAGGAAAAATTCACACACCTGGTATAAATAGGGCACTAACGAAACTTCCAAACAAGCTCAATTTGTTTTTATATTTATTTCCTGAACATACATCCAATTCACTTCATTCCTTGCCGTCTTCCATTCCCACTCGATTCTGAAATACAACAATTGATTCACAAGTTACGTTTCAAATAGCAACCGTCACATCCCAACAATTCACCAATTATGTTTCAAATAACACGAATCAGCAACTCTGCACCTGCGAAATATTTTAGAGAAACATAATTAAATGGATCGCAGTCTGTCTCGACAGTAGTTTTGGAAACGCGATTGCAATCGGTAAAGTGTAGATTACATCAAAAATATTAAATTGTTTTTGCACACGACTTGATCAGACTTTGCACATGTCCCTAATAATAAAGTTAGTGGTACTTGTGTACATAAACTAGAATCATACATTGCGTTTCCAAACCGCAGTCACGTTTCAAAAGTCTATAAACTCTACTAAATGCCATACTGAATCGTCACTCGTGTACATATATACTGAATCGTCACTCGTGTACATATATTTCATATACAGAATCGTCACTCGTGTACATATAAATCAAGTATTCATTGTCTATATATAAAACTGCAGAAATTAGCCGATTTCACCAAAATTGCTAAGCATACTTATCTAGCAAAGTGAACTTGGAGGGAGTAATCATATATTTTTCCCGAAATGCATCGTTTCATATAGAACTAACGACTTCATATATTTGATGATTAAAAGTCTGCAGAATTATTATACTAAATGTATAACATTATCACAGCCAAAACGGCTGAAATGGCTGTGATAATGTAATAAATTCAATATAATAAAACATTACTGAATTTATCCTTTATAAAGGTACATGCCCACTCGGTATGCACAAAATGTTCTTTATATCAAAGACATTGGTATGCACAAAATGTTCTTTATATCAAAGACATTATCAGACAATTTTTCGCAAAATAAACACTCGTTCAGTTCATTTTATATCAGACGTAGTAAATTTCCACTTATATCAGGGGCGATAACCGGGTTGCCTTCAAATGTTAACGGACAGTACTATTTATTTTCTGTATTATTTTTTGATGTGCAACGAGCATACTTTATATAGTGATTTTGCTGGTTAACAGGAAACTATTCTACTATTCACAATGCCTGGAGATTAAAGGTACATGCCCAAGTGCCAGGTTATAATATTGGGAGGCATATTTGTTTAATTCGTTAGATACGACATTGTGGGTAAAATAGTCATCAACCATTTCCCGAAGATATTATTTGTATATCAAACATGTAATTTCCACACTGATATCAGGGGCGATAACCGCATTTCCTTAAGATGTTTTTAAAGGTACATGCCCACTCAGTAGGCACAAAATGTTCTCTATATGAATTAAATAAGTGTATAATTGTGTCACTATTCCACCAGTTCTAAAGATTACGAGCGACCGCTATACAGATATAAACATCATCGCTAATCCAAGATGGCCGCAGTCTAAAAATAGCACAAATTCTTAAAAAATCTTCATGAACCGCTAGCCGGATTTCAACGAAACTTGGTAGAAATGATCGATGTACAATGCTCTTTCAGTTGTTTCAGCATGACCGCGGGGTCAAAAATGTGCATGTCCCATGGGGTCAAATATTTATTTTTGACCGAATATGGTCATGTTCTATATCAAATCGAAGGTATCAACGAGGCGATCACTCTGGTGCATTTATTGTCGAAATCGGATTGTTATGTCATTCAAGATGGCCGCCGAAAGGTCATTCTTTTATCAGAGATTTCAAAATTCTTCTTCACATGAACCGCTTGGCCCATGATAGCCAAACTTAAAAGTTATGGTCCATGGGTGAAGCCTTTTCAGATTTGTTAAAATGGAGGTCATCGCTAAAGCAAGATGACCGCCGTCTAAAAATATCATAAATTCTTAAAAAAAATTCTTCTCATGAACCGCCAGCCGGATTTCGACGAAACTTGGTAGGAATGATCGATGTACAATGCTCTTTCAGTTGTTAAAATGGTGACCCCGGGGTCAAAAATGGGCATGGCCCGTGGGGTAAAATTTTATTTTTGACCGAATATGGTCATGTCTATATCAAATCGAAGGTATCAAAGAGGCGATCGCTCTGGTACATTTTTTGTCAAAATTGGATGGTTATGTCATCCAAAATGGCCGCCGAAAGGTCAAAAGGTCGTTATTTTATTAGAGATTTCAAAATTCTTCTTCACATCAACCACTTGGCCCATGTTATGGTCCATGGGTGAAGCCTTTCCAGATTTGTTAAAACGGAGGTCGTTGCTAATGAAAGATTGTCGCCGTCTAAAAATAGCACAAATTCTTAAAAAAAAATTCTTCTCATGAACCGCCAGCCGTATTTCGACGAAACTTGGTAGGAATGATCGATGTTGAATGCTCTTTTCAAATTCTTAAAATCGTGACATTTCCAGATTTGGTAAAATGAGTCGTCACTTAATCAAAGATGACCGCCATGTAAATTTTTTTTTAAAACACACATGTCACATTCTCCTCTGGTGTTCATGGAGTCAGGTGAGCGAATTAGGGCCATCATGGCCCTCGTTTAATTATTTATACTAATTAAATGAGTGACCTGAAAAAAATTATATTTTCAACAGATTATAAAGTATTATAATTGCACATCAAAAAATAACTACAGAATATAAATAGTAACGTCTCAACATTTTAAGGAAACAAGGTTATCGCCCCTGATATCAGTATGTAAAGTTACGTCTGATATAAAATGTATCATAATGCCAATCAATACGTGGGGTAATGATGAATGAATGTTCATTTTGTCATATAAAGAACAGTGTGTGCCTACCGAGTGATATAAAGAACAGTGTGTGCCTACTGAGTGGGTATGTACCTTTAACTGACATTACTATTTATTCTCTGTATTTTTTTGATGTGCAATGATCATACTTATCTGTTGAAAATATTATTTTTTTCAGGCGACGCATTTAATTAGTATAAATAATTAAACTAGAAAATGAGTTCATAGAACATAGATGCCCCACACACCACTTGTGGCAAAATTCCAAAAGTGGAGATAATTCAGGACCCGGGGGGGTGGGGGGGTCAAATTAAAAATTGAATGCACATCTACTCATCACAAAGTCTGTAGCTATTATGGTTCAAGTTTTACCAAAATTGCCAAATTCCAAGTTGAAAAGGGCGAGATAATACAGGACCCGGTGGTTGAATCAAAAATCGAAATACTTTGCGCATCTACTCACCATAATGATAAGTAAGCTACATACCAAGTTTCAGGGGAGTAGCTATTAGGGTTAAAAAGTTTTACGACTTAAAATGTTGGCAACAGACGGACAAGGGCAACACTAAATGCACCCTCCACTATCGTGGTGGGGCATAAAAATAGCCCGATACCACCGCTCATCACTATCAGCAAAATAAATATTACTAAATTATTATATATGTATAGCGGGCACTAGTAAGTTTTATAACCGGTGGAATAGCGACACACTTATTTAATTCTTATAAAGAACATTTTGTGCCCACCAAGTGAGCATGTACCTTTAAATTGAAAAGTTCTCCATCGAAGTGTACTTAATAGCAAGAAAAGTAAACTTTGCAATCTTGGTGAAATCAGCTGCCGTTCCGACAATGATCAACGAGCCGAAACATCCAAACATTTTGGTAAAGCAGACCCAGGTCACGCTGCAGTAGTACTGGCAGCAGGAGCCAAGGCGGACGAGTCTCAAAATTCCAGTCTAGCCAATCAAGGTAATTACATGTATTGTAGTTGTCAGTTGCTAGAACCACATTTTGATACTGGATCCGATACATGATTGGCCATACGCAAGTTTATAATAGACTTCGCTGAACCGATCATGGTCTTGTATTGTGTGGTGCTAGACGAACCAAACACAAACTAGATTGGTCAGTAAGCGAGGCTTACGGAATACCCCCGCGTGGGCCCAGGTACCCCTAAAATATGTAAAAATTTCCATGTGTGTGGGCTTGTGACCTTGACTCTGGGATTAGCGCGAGCGGCATGAACGTGAATTTGTCACAGGGTGGTAGAGGTCCATTGGAGCAATGAGTGTGAAATGTGAAGCAGATCCGAGCAAGGAAATAGAAGTTATAACCGATTTCTCTGATGTTAAGTTTTGTAAAGAGACTACCGTATAACCTCGAATTAACGCCCCCGGAGGCGTTACATTTTACAAAAGGGGGGGGGGGGGGGGGGGGGGGTGGGGGGGGGGGGGGGGGGGGGGGGGGGGGGCGTTTATTAGCCATTAAAAAAAAAATATATATATATTTTTTACCAAGGACCGCCAATTTCAAACACAAATAAGGATTTACGGATTATTTGTGTTTGAAGTTGACGGTCAATGGTATAAAAAATATTTTTTTTTATTTGGGGGGGGATTAAAAAAAAAATATATATATATTTTTTACCAAGGACCGCCAATATCAAACACAAATAAGGATTTACGGATTATTTGTGTTTGAAATTGACGGTCAATGGTAAAAAAAATATTTTTTTTTATTTGGGGGGGGGGTTTGCGTTTATTAAGAGGCGTTAATTCGAGGTTATACGGTATGTATGTGACGTTGACCTCGAGATATCAGCGTTGACCTCGAGATATCAGTGGGGATTTGTCACAGCATATGAAATATTAAGAATTTTCAATGAAAGAAATAGAAGTTATAACATATTTCTCTGATGTTAAGTTTTGTAAAGAGACTAAGTATGTGACCTTGACCTTGGGATCAGCGGGGTTGGACAGTCGTAGATTTGTCACAGCATGATAGTACATCCTTAGAGGAATGCACAAGGGAAATAATAAGAATTTTCAATGAAGGAAATAGAAGTTATAACTTATTTCTCTGATGTTAAGTTTTGTAAAGAGACTAAGTATTTGACCTTGACATTGGGATCAGCGGGGGATGGACGGTCATGGATTTGGCACAGCATGGTATTAGAGCCTTACAGGAATGCATGTGTGAAATATTAAGAATTTTAGATGAAGGAAATAGAAGTTAGAACAATATTTCTCTGATGTTAAGTTTTGTAAAGAGACTATTTGACCTTGACCTTGGTATCAGCGGGGGTTGGATGGTCCTGGATTTGGCACAGCATGGTAGTAGCCTTACAGGAATGCATGTGTGAAATATTAAGCATTTTAGATGAAGGAAAGAAGTTATAACAATATTTCTCCGATGTTAAGTTTACAGACGGACGGACAACCCGACTCCAGTATACCCCCCACAACTCGTTGCGAGGGGTATAATGCCATTCACCCACTGATAAACTGTTGCTGCCAATCCAGAAGACGCAACTTGCGTTTTAATGTGATGTAATTACTACCAACAGCACTAAGTTTGTTCGTTTATTATTGTTTAACGGCCTATCAACAGCTAAGGTCATGCAAGGCCGGGCAAACGGGTTCGATCCAATTTTAACCTGCTGCATTGGGGGGGGGGGGGGGGAGGGGGGGAAATCCCAAAATCAAAACTGAAAATTTACATCGAGAACAAATATATTCAGCCCTGAAATTAGAAGAACCCGACCTGGTCCCAGGTCCATACCACACCAACGTCACTTGGCCCCTTCCCCTAAAATAGGATTACGAATATCATAATACTCACATAGGGGGATAACCAGATTCAACTGTCGCATACAAAATGCCAAAGATGTATGTGAGGGCCAAACTAGGTCTCCAGTCAGGATTCCGGTAAGGATGAACCCCGATCGTTAAATTACCCATCGTGTGCTCCCACCAACAGCACTAAGGCCCACCTACCATATACGATACAGGACGGCACGAGTGAGCAGCAGGTGTAGTAGCCTGGTCGAAGCTTGGCCAGCAGATGCCAACAGCATTCGCAGGGCCACAATGATGTCATGGCAGTTGCAACAGTTAAACAACTGTAATTTCAGACCTGATCTCAAACAGACTTGTAACCTACAATACAAATACCAGGATCACAGACAGGTCAGAATTCCACAGGAATGTTGTTTTTTTGTGTGTTTTTTTTACATGTATACTCTGCAACTAAGAAACCGTACAGTTTTTAAAAGAGCAAAACTATATTTCTAATTGATTTGTAACATCTTTTTCTATCAAACCTTTCAAAGTAAAATGTTGAAATAATGCAATAAACATTAATATGCCAATCGATATTGAATAATCACATGCGAGTTCGGCAAGTATGGTTTTACCATTTCTGGCCTGTGCATAGTTGTGGTCGAATGATTCCGTGCAAAATGTTGGTTGTGCAGCCTCGAGACGACTCCATAAAACCAGGAGGCAACATGCAGTGCCGAGATAATTATAATTCAGTTGGAATACATTTTGACTACTGGATCACCGTTATTAAACTGCTCATCACATGCCGATGGCCTATGACGTGCTTACGTGATGTGAATTAAATATGATAATTGCATAAACTTTTTCGCTATTATACCGTACCGATCCATATATACACGCTGTCGTGCGATGCAAAATGCGGATCAGCCCAAATTAATACTTGCGGTGTGTTAATATTCCTACCGGTTTAAACTGCACTTCCACCCACCGGTATCGATGTGAATTCAGTACGGCTGGCAACCGTTTGCGGCGAATTGCACATCGTGAAATAAAATATTTGCTAAACTTTCAATGAAATGGACTGCAAGCCAATTCTTTGACCAGTAATGTGTCGCAGATAATACTTGGGAAGATGTTTATTTATTTATTGGTGTTCAACGGCTATGGTCATGTAAGGCCGGGCAAACGGGTTCGATCCAGTTTTAACCTGCTGCATTTGGGGGGAATATCCCAAAATCAGAATGGAATATTTACAGAGAAAAAATATATTCCGTCCTGAAATGAGAATAACCCGACCTGGTGCCATGTCCATACCACACCAGTCACTTGGCCCCTTCCCCTAAAATAGGATTACAAATAATCGTAATACCGACATAAGGGGTATAACCAGATTCAACCGTCTAATACAAAATGCCAAAGAATGTATGCGAGGGCCAAAACCAGGTCTCCAGTCGGAATTCCGGTAAAGATCAACCCCGATCGTTAAATTACCCATCACATTCACCCACAAGGGGAAGATATGCATCACGATCGGATACGTATCCGAGAGAACTTTGTCCATCGACACATCGGCCTTAAATGAGACATTTTGGCCTCCCGACAAGATGAAATCACGCCCGGCACGTATATTAGGATGAATACGGTACGGTATACATCTCCTTCACAGATAAGCCAGTAGTATTGGACTGTACGGCTCCTTTTGTCGCGGAGTACAAGTACAAAACTTCAAAATATCCAAGACTGCTCTTACAAGATGTACTTTTTAAGAAATACACCAGAACCACCCCTTACATTTATCCCAAATTATTGTATAATTAAAAATTATTTTTGCTTACCTTAGTTTAAGTTTTGATGGACACGTTACAAGATTACACCATTCAACAGGCAATTTCTTGCTGCTTCATTACGAGTGCAATCAATTGCTTGGCTTGCTGTTCTTAAATGTGGCTGTCACTGGAGAAATGGGACTTGTGGATTTTTTACCAGTGTAGCTCCTGACCAAATTGCTTCTTAGAAGCATGAATGGCGTTTCATTGCTGGAATAGCCAATAGTGCAGATCCTTATCAGACTGAGGACGCATAGGCTGATGTGGATCTACATTGGTCCCAAACCCATAAGCCCCATTTCTCCAGTCACCGTCACATATGCCACCAGCTGAGAAGAGGATTTGATTGTCACCATGCGACTCCACGACGGAGGTTTGTTGTTTTATCAGTGTAGTTCCCGACCAACTGAACAGCCCAAGCCCACTATCAGGTTGTGGGATCATGGTTTGCAATTTGATTTGATTCATTGATTTTTAACGGCCTATCAACAGCTAAGGTCATTCAAGGCAAGAGTCAACGGTTTTAATCCTGTGTATAACCTGCTGCATTGGGGGTTATATTGCATTGCAGGTTATATACGGGTTCGAACCCATTGACTCGGCCTTAAATGAACTTAGCTGTTGATAGGCCGTTAAAACACATTCACATTTTTAGATGGGTTTACAAAGGATGTAAGATCTTTCTAATGCAAAACAGATTGTTCGAAAACAGTGCAGCAAATGTCTGTTACGCTTTATTGCAGTTTGCTTCAATCCCATAATTTCTCTCGTTTTGATGAAATAAAAATCTAGAAATTGCAATAAAAATCTACAGCGTGCGAAAGAAATAAACGGTACTCAATAGAAGTTACTGTAAAGTACTTTTACATCGAGATGTCGACATAATTTATCACATGTCTACTTAAATATCACATGTCGAACACACAAACCACGAGATAAATTATGTTGAGATAAAATATCACTTTATGTAGACTTGTGTTAAACTATCACGTTATGGGGACGTGTTTATTGGCGTTTTTAATGGCCTATCAACAGCTAGTCATTTAGGGCCGGGCCAACGGGTTCAATCCCGTATTCTGATCACATAATGTCGACTTAATTCTCATGTTATGTCAACATGTAATATTTAAGTCGACATGCTGCGATAAATTATGTCCATATATATATATATATGCCACCATACATCCCATGAGCAACCAGTATTATATGGACCCAAATCAGCATGTACTGGAGACGATGAGGCACGAGACCAAAAGGCCATTTTCCATATTGCGACAAGTGTAGATCATGCAGACATGCTAGTCAATTTGTATAGGGTTCAAGTTCCTTTTCTCAGCAGGATTGTCATATATTGCAAAATAAAAAAAAAACATTTAGTATAGATCGTACATGTTTATAATGTTCTCACTTTCACCAAAGACCCTTACCAACTAGATTTGCTAAATATATACACGTGCTAAATATATACACGATCGATACGTTAAGCATGGGAAATTCCACATCTGATATAATACACATTAAAGGGGAAAATAGACGGTCAAATCTTTATGATTTACCTCATAAGCAAGCGGAAAAAACATTTTAATGATGCCTTAATGTTTTAATTCAACCGGTCTTATTGCTTAATGTAAATCCCATCTTTCAACACTTTGTTTTAAAGTGGAACTAGAAAATGTGGTCTGTTGACGCACTTAGGGCCCCTATAGATGATTTGAGAAACTCTTACAAAACTTCCAAAAAATAAACGGATGGACAGACGGGGCTAAATCTATACTTTTTAGACATACAATTTTTTTGGGCAAGCCCTTCATTTCCGACTATATTAAACATTATAAAATTGAAGCTTAAATCCGTTGCATTACAATGACCATTTTCGAAATACACCACCTATTTGTCCCTTTCACTCTATATATCCGACGTCGATAGATCCATGTTAATCTGTGGGACTATCCCCATTCATCAGGGGTCCGTTTCACTAAATTTTGTACGACTAAAATGTTCGTAAGTGCAAAATTAGGATCGTCTGTAAATTTCACATCAACAGTTTTCTTGTACACAATTGCTGGATTTACATTTATTGAGCATAGGTTGCATATGCAGCCTATGCTCAATAAATGTAAATCCATCAATTGCAATTTCCAGACGATCCAAAATTTGCACTTACGAACATTTTAGTCGTACGAAGGGCAGGTGAAGGGCATTTTTAAATTATCTGAAAAATACAACACTGCAGCTCCTGATGAGATGGCTTGTTACAAGCTGGCTCATCTAGACCTACAATATGTTCAAATGCTTACTTATGGTTTGTATGATTGAAAGGGTTAATACATGTACAATGATCGTGTTGGACCATCTATAGTGGAAATGAGAACTATGTTTACTTCTCTCATTTGCTGTAAGGATATCCATTGTTTTGAAAGTGGTAAATGTTTACCAATACCAAATTACCTCTCAGACCGCTACTCGCAACACTTGTCGTCTGCTATTGCTTTTATATATTGCCTTATTTCTCAATAAAAACATGGTTGGACAGCACTTCAGAATTATTCTAAAGTGCTGTCAAAGCCCGTTTTTTATGATAAAAAAAGGAAAATCGAAAATAAACACCAGACGACAAAAAAAATAAGATAGCGGTATACGGGTTAAAGACTTTATGAAAGATGATGAACATTTCACAGCAGATGTGGCCATTCTGCTCTGAAACTGGCAACCATCTTGCGTCGAGGCCACAACAAATGATGGAAACGATATTAACCCTTAGACCGCTATCTTAGTTTTTTTGTCGTCTGCTGTTTATTTTCTATTTTCCATTTTTGTCATCAAAAACATGCTTTGACAGTTGGAAATGATTCTGAAGTGCCGTCAAACCATGTTTTTATTGAGAAAGAAGGCAAGATATAAAAGCAACAGCAGACGACAATTGTTGTGAGTAGCGGTCTAAGGGTTAAAGCCAAAGTGTAGCATTTACTGTGAAAGGCCGGAACCAGACAGCAGTTTTATCAAATACTGAATGTATTTAAATTAGAAACAGAACAAAATTCCAATTTAAATATACATGTATTCAAATTTGAGATGAACATGCACATTCTATTCTAGACCGAATAGAAGCCTTCATAGTGAAAAACATACAAGACATCTATCAGAATGTGCTCACTGCATCTCATTTTCAAGATGTATACCCCAATCAATCAATCTGAATAACAACTATGATTAATCTGTGATTGTACAAGCAAACAGGAAGATCATTTGAGAGACATAGACACTGTTTGATGAACATAGTAGTAGGAATGAATGTGGCCCCTGATCAAATTGCGTGCCTGTGCAGGCTACACTGGCAGCCAATATTGAAGGTGCCAATTTAACTGACCTGTTGAGGTCTATGGATGCAATACTATTTATTGAAACAATATAGGAATGAATGGCCTTTTTGTGGAATTTATCGGGGTATAAACTTGGAAAAGTCGCGGGAATACTGGACGAAGGCTAGAAGGCCTCGTCCAGTATTCCCGCGACTTTTCAATGTTTATATCCCCGATAAATTCCACAAAAAGGCCATTCATTCCTTATAATTCCAGCATTTGAAATAAATTCATCAAGAAAATGTGTTTTAACTGCGCCTCACGGTTACGGAAAGTAGTTTGGCGTGGGAGATTACAGGGATATAAATTTTGGACAGAGACTTGCTACAGGCCAATCAAATGTTAGGGAATTGTGTAAATATTTTTGTGCTGGAATTATTTTTGATTACATGTATTTGTATTTTGTTTATTTCTCCATACAAATATATGTTGTTGCCAGATGAGATGGTTCAGATGAGTGGTAACAATATGTACTTTTGAGAAGAAATCAAGAAAATGGCAAAACAGTTTCAAATTCATACTACAGTACTAGAAATTGTATTTGACCTATACCGGGTTAAGAATGTTATAAAGGAGTTTATTTCATCAACCATCTAGAACAAAATGTGAATGTTTAAAGCAGTCGGGAACAAGTGTTATATAAACCACAATTTATTCATCTTATATTCACAACATAACGACATGGACAAATGGCAGGGGTTGCAGTCACGACCGATGGAATGATTCTGCAACCCACAGATAATGCTACGATGATGAATGACAATGACAAGTGAAACTTGTGAACAAACTGCAGAGACATTCAGAATGACACGGGCCCATAACTGAAGGTTTTCTGTGTAAGAATGGGACTCGAGTTTAGCCCCCATCTTACACCGACTCCTGCAATTATAAAACATTTCAAGCATGTATTCAAATCTCATGCTTCCAACTTGTGATAAAACTTTGTACATGTCCTCTGTTCTCAAGCCCGAAATCAAGAAGTATTGATTAGTCGTGGCCGAGCTGGACTTCAGAACAGACGGAGAACATGCCGAGGAAGTTTAACCCTTTCAACACTACAGACCTCTCGAGCAGTGTTTACAGTGTATATCCTGTAGCCGATTTCACCAACATTGCAAAGTATACTTTCCTAGCAAAGTATACTTTGAGGGAGAAATTTTCAATTTTAGAATAAATTTATAAATTTTTATTATACTGAATTTATTACTTGCAGATAAACCAAAATTGGCTGTGATAATGTAATAAATTCAGTATAATAATTCTGCATAGTTTTAATCATCAAATATATGGAATCGTTAGTTCTGCATGAAATAATGCATTTCGGAAAAATCAATGATTGCTCCCTCAAAGTATACTTTGCTAGGAATTTTGATGAAATCGGCTACAGATGAGCCAGTTTGTAACAAGCCGTCTCATCAGGATTTGCACTTTCTGCAAGTAATTTTTATATTTTTTTTCCGAAAATAAAACGCCCATTTCATAAATGGATTAAGTCAATTTTTTTTATGACAAATGGATTGGTCGGAAAATTATCTTAAGTCCATTCCAGTTATTTAGGGGTGAAAGGGTTAATGATCACAGCACCAGATTTTATTACTTGGCCACTGAATCAACATCTTGAGTACATGCCGAGCTGCTTTATAATTACGGGCCCAGCCCAGCCCTCCAGAGATGCAACATAATTTGGAATATCTTTCTTCTGTTAGTCCACCTCAATTGAGGTATAATCAAACTATGTTGCTCCTCTGAAGTCCTAAAGCATTCAATGATATTTAGTCATTTTTTATGAATTATACTTCAAATTTATTCATGATTGTTCAATTGAATTTAATAACACGTCATGATTGATGTTCAAGATACAGCTTTCCGCGTGTAAGTTAGGTCCATGTACAAGAATAATGTGCACATTTCTTCACGTCCATTACACCATTACTTGCCCATTACGATTACTCCAAGCTTCAATGGTTTAGGTCTGGACTTGCCACCATTACACCAATTACGTGGATCTGCTTCTTAAGTTCAGAAGGGTATCAAAATTACGTTGGAAACCCCATAAAACATGCAGTGAATTCATTCGTCTGGCAAGTCCTCGTTTATTGTTGCAGTCCCATTTAACCATTACTCCCGCTTTAAGTTGCTGTTAGTCTGTGTATTACTAGTAAATCCATTCCGACGGTGAAGTTCTTCCATTTTACATTCTAGATGCCTACAGTAATTAAATATCAAAATATTAGTATTTGCAATACTTGTGTTACAATGCAAAATTATTAATACATGTGAAATTACGAATAATATTAAAGGAACAGTTTAAACATTTGTAACAAAATAAATCATGAAGATGCAATGTAATATATGGAATGCAATTGAATGCCATCCCCTGTATGCTGCAGGCAGTGTTGAAGGTAGGAAAACCATGATTAACCCTTACTACGCTGAATTAAATGTCGTCGTCTGCTGGAAATATTTTATTTTCTCCAGTGGAGACGATTCTCATGTGCTGTCAAAACCAGTTTTTGTTAACCCTTTCAACACCAGACCTCTATAGAGACAATGTTTGCAAACAGTGCAGATCCAGATGAGCCGGCTCGTAACGAGCCGTCTCATCAGGATCTCCACTGTTTGTTAATAATTTTAAACGTCGTACAGATTACCCTTTTAGAAGAATGGGATAATTTGAATGAACAAAATTAATGAAATAGCGTGAAACATTGGCATGGAACATCCTATTAAGTTACTTGGTGTTGAAAGGGTTAAGAATTAAAAGTAAAAATGAAAAACAGCAGACGGCAATTTCCGTCAACAGCGTAGAAGGGTCAATACATCAGATGATGCAATTTCTTGCCCGATAAACCCGCTAGTGACAGTAATTTCAGTCAGTGCACCTTTTCATCATTTTGTGAACAAGATGGTCACAATATACGCCCGTCAAGTCAACAAAGGTAGATACGTCAGTGAAAACCAATCTTCATCTTGCCTTGATAAACATTTATACCGAATTTGGTTATGATCCATTGAGTAGAACTCTACTTATTGCGTGGACAAGGACAGTGCAAAAATTAAAAATGGCCGCAAGAGACGTCATTCAAATTTTTTGAAAATGAATAGGCTTCGTCTTGCCGTGATAAACAAGTATACCCAACTTGGTTATGTTACGTCAAGTAGAATTCTTAGTTATTACGTGGACAAGCTGTGCCCGCCAGCCGCCGCCCGTACAAGGTGAATAGATAATACGTCCGGTTTTTTCAAAAGGGCGTATAAAAACACGATATATTGCATTCGTCTTTTTTTTACTTTTGGATATAATGCGAGATATGATATTGGAGATACCTACCAAAGTGTCTTAAACACACAAGTTATGCAACCTTGTTTATGTCGTACAAAGTGGGGAAAATAAAGCAAGAAATTGATATCATGTTTGTGAACACACTTCTGAATGTGATGTAGACTCGATTATACAATGCAATGCTGTAATAATTCATGTTATGAAGCCCCACTTAAGAGACAGATATTTAAGTCTTGGGGACTTTTGCTAATTCCGCAATAGCAACAGGCGTAAAACCAAACAAAATTGTAAAAGAGTAACTGAGCAAAGACAACATGTATAGCAGCATGTGTGGCATTATAGTTACCTGTGCAGTTTGTGTGGAGAGCGATAGAGCCAGCTATCAGTTAGTAGGGCCGGTATCCGCCCCCGCGGCCGCCGCCGTACCCACCACCGCCGCCGCCGCTACCGTAGCCACTGCCGTAGTTGTCGTAGCTACCATACCCTGAAACACAGCCACACATACAGAGCTATACTGGAACAGCCCTATATCCGGAATCTGCACAACGAAGCCAATGAAAAGAATGATGGATGTACCACCCCTGAAATTTGTGGCTATGAATTGGGCTTAATACGGGATGTGTGACCACTGTAGCTCCTAATCAAATAACACACACCAGTAGCCAAATATTGATCTGCATTGCTTGTTAGAACAGTGCAGAATGCAGATCCTGATCTGGATCTACACTCATCGTAAAACCCATTTCTCCAAACACAGCCACATTTAACCTTGACCTTGGGGACATGGGCTGCACGAGTGGGCCACAGAATGTAAATAGGAATGCAGACTAATAAGCATATGAAGTTTCAAGCCAATCGGACTTACAGTTAACAAGATGGTTGGTACACAAAAAAATAAACGCAAACTTACGTCATTTGACCTTGACCGGGGGCACAGGAGCCGCAGAATGTACATAGAGATAGATAGTAGGTACCCAAAAACGTAAACGCAAATCTCAGACAGGCGGATAGAAACAGTGGCGATTATATGTTTGGTACACCAATCATTTTTTTCAGGGTACACAAAAAATTAGAAATCAGTAGCACTGATGGGAGTACTCAAAAACGTTCACGCACATTTCGAAGTAGTTTTCACAGGGTTTCAATAAGAATTTTTGTTTTTACATTGTTCCGATTTTTCCCCAAATTGCTGAAAAAAATCAAGAGATGAACATCTCGAACAAAAAAATAGATTGCATAAAGTTAATATAACCTCTTTTAGACGTGAATTTTTTTGTCCGACATGATTTTGCATGGTACTCTTTTTTTAATGATCACAGAATTTACAGTACAATTTTATTTCTCCACGACAATAAAATGCTCGACGTGCAATACTTTTTTATGGCCCAAGAAATTGTATAAATTTTTGTATGTGAAGTAACATTTGTGCTAAGATGAGCAAGCTCCCTCGTGTTAGCCCAATTATAGGACAGGAGTTGGCCATATCCTTCCGAGCACGAACAAGCAAAATTCCCTGTGGCCAATATACCGTGTGAAGATATCCATCCACAGGGTACTGCCTCCTTACACAACACCATCGATTATACAAGAGCAGAATCACGCCGTGTCGGTCTAGCACCATGAGAACTACAACTACAGAGGAGACGTACCTCCATAGCCGCCCTGGTCGCCGCCATAGCCGCGCTTCATGGGCCCACCGCCTACATGGCTCCCGTAGCCCTGACCATAACCCCCGCTATAGTCATCTGCAGAAGAACACTGTTATTATTATCTCACAACATAGTATGTTGTCATTATGTTTAAGGGATTTTTCCTTGAAAATCTAAGATTTTTTTGCGTTTTCAGTTCAAAAATTTCAAATGCAGAAAATTGTTTGCCAAAATGTTTAAAACTATTATTAATTTAAATTTTAATCTTATTCTCAACATATTTTTTACCCCAATTGTCCCTATTTATTGCTGTTGAAAAATCCCTTGAAGCATAATTACTTCACAATTTAAAATCATGTAAGTTACACTAAAACAACAAAATTCAAACTCAAAACAGAATAAATTTAGTGTGTATAAAATGCAATGCTTTGTTAGAATGTGCAGAAGTCAAAGAGTCCAATTGACCAGAGCGAAAGTGACTGGGAATTGGGCATTACCTTTAATAACAGTGATCTTGAGCAAAGTCTGACTATACATAGAAATATGGACTTTTCCAGAAGTAATGTCACACAATGTGAAAGGCTTGCAACTAAATGTGTATGCCTGAATGATCATTTCCCACTTAAAATGGAAAATTCTCAACCAGACATTTCGATGGAAACGTGCCTCCCACATCTAGTGCATTAACTCTGGAATAGTCGGGTGATTTACCAATTTGCTGCTGCTTCTTTCTCAGCGCTGCCACGATTGCTGTTGGACATGCAAACTGATCCAACGTTCAACAAGAGGAAGCCAACGTGAATGGGGTTTGCCCAGTACGACTAATCTAAACCATACACAACACCTTTCTTTTAGCATTAGAAGAATGTCAAGACTAAAACGGATGTACATCTACAGTAGGCTACCAGGACACTGCACTTTCATACATTCGATCAAGATACGACGACCACATCTACTATATACTACACTACAATATGCAGGACTAAAACATACGACCCCAATCAACAACAGAAAGAGAAGAATAGGCATTCAACAAGGTCACATCTACATCAAGCCCGCAAAGGCATCAAAAGCATTTTACACTAAAGACCATCCAAATTTTCGATAATGGAGGTCAACAGTTTTTAATGAGCGAGGAGATGCCCATTACGCGTAAATGAAACTGCCAGGATCCTAGACAGGCTGTTGGTGTGTAACCATGCACAAACTTGGGAAATTGCAATACTACAAAGGTACTAGTATTTCTGAAAACTGAAATCTGCATCAACTGCGCATCTCGAAACTAGAGTAGGTCATACCTGGGGAATTGCAGCTGCCCTCTGAATATGCGGGAATTAAGTGGCCCTCTAAATATACAACACACAATGCATCAAAGAATTGCTACATTTACAAGCACTTACCTGCTAGACCACAACACTCGCTGTACTCCGAATGACGAGGAATGCACAGTTGCCCCCCAGTAAGGTGTGCAAATACATGCACTTCATTTTTCAAGTAGTCAACAAAACACTCGGCTATCAACAATAACTGGTTACTTGCTAAAGATATGATCAAATGAGCTTGCATGTTCAGCATCCGTTCCAGCAACACACTATCCTGATCTGGTGGCAGGCACCTTGACGTCACTCATCAATGCAAGATATTCAGACAAGGATGAAGTCATACCAAAGACTGTACAACTGATGGAATTGAATTCAGCGACTTCCCAAGTGGCTGACCATCCATAGAATTGAGATTGCAGTCAAACGGAGTTGAGAATTGTGGCGATGTATGTGGCCTGCGACGACACATAAAAAATTTGATGGACAGCGCCATGCCATAATACATCCAGTTTTTTTTTAAATCACTGGGGTGTAAGAAGCAAATGGAGCGATACTTCTGGAGAAATGACTAAACACAAAGCTGAATACTAACCATAGCCGCCATATCCTCCATCATAACCACCACCGCCCCCGTAACTTCCGTAACCATAGTCGCCGCCGCCGCCGCCACCGCCACCATAGCCTGAAATATGTAAATTTAAATATAACAATTTGTGTAGTTTCCAAATTATCCACAAATAACTCCGAGAAAATGAGCAGGATTGTTACACATTTAGCCCTTTAATACATGCATCAGAATACATATACATGTACTACATGAAAAGTAAAACTTTATTTTTGCTTGTAAGTTTAGTTTTGACATTTCATTGCAATGCATTGTTTGTTTATTAGTGTTTAACGGCCTATCAACATCTAAGGTCACGTAAGGCCGGGCAAATGGGTTCGATCCCATTTTAACCTGCTGCATTGGGGGGGAAATCCCAAAATCAGAACGGAATATTTGCATCGAGAACAAATATATTCAGCCCTGAAATTAGAAGAACCTGACCTGGTGCCAGGTCCATACCACACCAAGTCATTTGGCCCCTTCCCCTGAAATAGGATTACGAATATCGTAATACTCACATAAGGGGTATAAACAAATTCAACTGTCACATACAAAATGCCAAAGACGTATGCGAGGGCCAAACTAGGTCTCCAGTCGGGATTCCGGAAAGGATGAACCCCAATCGTTAAGTTCCATCGCGTGCTCCCACCTGCCACCCACTGGAATGCATTGACGAGACCGAGCGTTCTTTATATTTCTATTGAAAACCTTGTTCGGGATTGTTACAGGCTGTCCATTCACTTTCGGTTCCAAATATATAGGAATATAGGGATTTTTTTCCAAAAATATAGGGATAAATATAGGGATTTTTGCCCAAAAAATAGGGATTTATAGGGACAAACTCAATATTTTCCAATTTTACGGCTTAAAACACAATGTTACATCTCAATCAGCTACCGGTAAACTAAGGATGGCAAATTTTTTAAATGTTTGCTGAAAATACAGAATTACACATCTTACAACGAGATAAACTAGATGGCCGCGGCCTGCATGTCGCGCCTTGTGGCGAGGCATGGACACTAAAAATATATAGTATAACGAAAAACTTTAACCAAAAAACTTAACCAAAAATTTTAACCGGACACACGTACATACGTACGTACGCCAAAATGCCGACTATATCGCGCTTTCCGCAAGCGGGCGCGAAAAAAACTTTAACCAAAAAGTAATTTGACCTCGACATTGGGCACAGGGGCCGCACGGGAGGGGGGTAGAATGAAAATATAGATCATGATAAACACCCATGTGAAGTTTCAAGGTAATGGGCAAAGCAGTTGCAGAGATATAGTATAACGAAAAACTTTAACGAAAAACTTTAACCAAAGAACTTAACCAAAAACTTTAACCAAAAAACTTTAACCGGACACACGTACGTACGCCAAAGTGCCGACAATATCGCACTTTCCGCAAGCGGGCGCGACAAAAATGATCCAAACAAAGAAAACTGGTAAATACGATCATAATGTAGTCAAATGCATCTCTAACCTTGCACTGTGTTTAGAATAAACCATTAAGTTGAATATCAGACTTGATTTTGAGCATTTTACAAAAATTAGTTACTGATTTTTTAAAAATATAGGGATTTATAGGGATTTTGGGAAAATATAGGGATTGCCAAATTTATAGGAATTTTAGATAATGAACAGCCTGTAATTATTACGAGCACGGGCTCAGTTTTACAACAATGGGCCCCTGTAGAGATTTGATTTAATGCCCTTCAACAGCCAAGGTGATTTTAGGCTAGGTTAACGGGTCGAATGCCATATGGTAACTATTGTGATAGGGGGTAAATCCCAAAATCAGAACTGAACATTTACAGAAAGAATATGTACCGGTATTAAGCCCTGAAATTAGAATAACCCTATCTGGTGCCAGGTCCTCACCACACCAGTCACTTACCCCCTGAAGTAATAGGGTTAGTACTAATTTTATTGGTTTTATATTGGGCATACCCGGATTCTGGCAGGATGAAACCCATCGTTAAATGTACCCTTCACATACTCGCAACCAACTGCCCAAGGCCCCGAAGAGAAGAATTAATTTGAACTCACCTCCTCGTCCACCTCCCCGACCTCCTCGTCCACCTGAAACAGAAATAAGCCACAAGCCATGTGATTTTGTACATAATTGACTAACCAAAACATTATCAAACCCCTACATTTTCAACAAGTGGTGTATGTTGTCCTCAAATGATTAACCTGCAAGAAAAACAATACAGTCGAGCACCAGTACCTCGAACATCAGTATCTCGATCGTATCCCCTATCTCGATGATTCGCTAAAGTCCCGAATTATATCCTTATTCATTAAATGTAAATTTCCTCGGCTATCTCGAACATGCCCTATCTCGAACATGTTCTCTATCTCGATTGTTCATTCTGTCCCCTTCGTATAAAAATACGTTAAAAATAACTTTGCTATCTCGATCACATAAACGCTTGGGTAAATCATCTAAGAGCCTGGCTGCCAAGATTTGGTTAACACTAATTTTCAAAACCTATTATCAAACATAACAAAATAAATTCACACCTGCCTCGGGTTGTTTGCTTAATTGGTCCACCTCGATTTGTTTGAGTGTTCGACACGATAGATTCATTAAGCATATCACGCTGTATAGACGCCGGTGTACGAAGCAAGGGACGATCAAGGACTTCTTCACGAGACCAGACTGCGAGTGACGGTGTCAATTTCGTTTCGTTTAAAACATGTACTTTTCTGTTTAGGCCATTTCTTTTTTATGTTTTGATTTACAAAAGTTTTTAGATAAAACATGGTCTGGGTGGTCGAAAAAAAAGAAGAAAAAAAAGTAAAGGCTCTCCGTTTTTTTTTTCTCAAAAAGAAAAATTGCATCGGGTGGGAACAAAAAAAAAAAAATGTTGCAAAAACTTGAAACAGGCCCATTTCAATACGACCATCCTCTGAAAACCAAGCTCCGTTTTATACAAGGGAAACATTGATGACTAACAAACAGATCATTTCAACACTGTGTGTCTTAGGTAGTCTACTATACTAAATGAATGAAATAATTACACTCAGACAGATGCACAACACTTACAGTATACAACCCACCCCACCCACCCAAACTGGCAACTGCTTGCAAACCGTGGCAATTATATCACGTCGTAAGTTCGTAACCCCATACACTTATTCCCCATCAACCTCCCTAAACGTATGTTTACCTTTTAATATAGCTAGCGTTTAAAAATCGATATTATTGGTTTTCCAACAGAATAAGTAATTATCTCTGCTATGGAGTTAAGACGTATATTGCCCAAACCGTTTTAGTCCAAACCTGACACTGTAACTGTCATGTGATTGGTGCCGAAATCCATCAGCACCCCACAAGGTGTGTTGTAGCTCACAGGTGGAAGACTCGGACCTATGACACCAAAAAAGTGCCTATTAAAAAAATCCCATTACCCCACCCACTTGGTCTCGTACATTATCATCTTATTTACAGAAAGGTGAATAACATTCTGGCCATTATAGAAAGAGCCCTCTCGTTTCCGACTCGCACAAACACAATACACATCGATTAAATGTATGATTTCTGTCGCTGGCAATCGATAAAGGTATTAGGTGTGTGAAAATATTCACTTCAAATCGCTCTTTCCAGCATTTATTCAGTTATTCGCATTTTGTATACCCCATCCAAAGCGAAATTTGCGTGTACGAAAGAATCTCACACAGAATCGGAGGCCGTCCGGCGTGGATTATCGGTCATATTTGACCAATAACTGATCGCCAGCTCAAACTAAAGTGGTGCACCATGACCATATACATTAGCAACTCCAACCATACAAAGTTCGTCCAATTGTGATCGTTCACCGATCTAAAAAACACATGTTTTCTACTTTCATTCATGATTCGCGTCCTATCAGATTATGTCTTCCGCAGTCCCGAAATAGGTTGAATGACGTCATACAGTTTAGATTTAGCCAATCAGAGATGTTCTTTACATAGACGCTTCCGGTTGTATTATGGAAGATGGTGCATTGACCCAGTTCCAGATAATGAACGAAATAAGACAAAAAAGTGTTTTTTAGATCGGTGAACGATCACAAATTGGACGAACTTTGTATGGTTGGAGTTTCTAATGTATATGGTCGTGGTACACCACTTTAGTTTGAGCTGGCGATCAGCTATCGGCCAAATATGACCGATAATCCACGCCGGACGGCCTCCGATTCTGTGCGAGATTCTTTCGTACACGCAACTTTCGCTTTGGATGGGGTAATCAAAACGCGAATAACTCAATAAATACTTGAAACAGCGATTTGAAGTGAGTATATTCACACACCTAATACCTTTATCGATTGCCAGAGACATATTTCATACATTTAATTGATGTTTATTGTGTTTGTGCGAATCGGAAAAGAGAGGGCTCTTTCTATAATAGCCATATTTATACCCAACTTCTATAAATAGAAGATGGTAATGTATGAGACCAAGGGGGTGGGGTAATGAGATTTTTTTTAATAGGCACATTTTTGGTGTCATAGGTCCGAGTCTTCCACCTGTGTCGTAGCTAACAATATGCGTAGCGGTAATCTACCGCTACAATGTTCTATTCATTATTCACGTTAGCAAAATATACTTCCCCATAAACATCGATAAAAGTGACAAAAATAATCTACACATATATGTATATGTATATAAATAAACAATTTCGCTAAATCAGCCCCAAAAAATGTTTATTTGTTTATATATTTGACTTTATTCGCAAAATTATTGTCTGGACGTTGCAGCCGTTTCCATCCGCCGCCATCTTTAGTCACGTGATCTCCCTTGGTATCACGTGTTATGAATATGATTACTCTAGTTTCCATATATGGTAGCGGCGGCCATATTTGGAATGCTGTGTAAACACGGCTTTGACATAACGCGCGAAACATCTCTTTGCGCATAGTGCGTAGTGCATTAATGATCTCTTTTTGTTCGCCTTTGAGCGTCACGGACCACAGGTGGAAGACTCGGACCTATGACACCAAAAAAATGCCTATTAAAAAAAAATCCCATTACCCCACCCACTTGGTCTCGTACATTACCATAAATAGAAGATGGTAATGTACGAGACCACAGGTGATGGGAACTACTAATCTGATAGTCTGTTGTTACTTGTATAAGATAATATCTATATATATACACCGTCATGTGATTTTTTTTCCCGTCACCTGTGTACGAGACCAAGTGGGTGGGGTAATGGGATTTTTTTAATAGGCATTTTTTTTGGTGTCATAGGTCCGAGTCTTCCACCTGTGTCACGGACAGGTTGTATTGTTCGATTACACGCTCAAACATCGAATCATCCGCCATTGTTGTTGTGGATCACGTGCGTGTTGGAATTTACTATTTACGGTGGGTTCGTAGTAAAAGTTGTAGGATGACGTCATGGGTATGTCGCTATAGCCCCGCCAACTAAACACGTGATTAGGTCCAGATTTGAATGTTTCACATGCGGGGATATCCGAATGAAATGGAAACAATATGGAGAACACACAGAAAATATGATGGTCGTTTTTAAAACCCGCTTTTAAAAGCACAACATCGCCATACCATGCTGTTTTGATATGCGCAGGTCAGAAAATAATGATTTATTGTACTTGTAGAGATAATTTCAGTAATTCCCGGTGTTTTTATTTTTATTTCAGTACGTTTTTTAGTTCGCCGGAAATAATTACTGTAAAAAAAACACAAACTTTCTACTTTATTTTTTTTCGGGTTTCAGAAAAATACACTCGGCGGTTTTGTAAACCGAAAAATATAAAAGGAGTGGCCTTATATTATCTGTTTAAAATAATAAAAGCAACACATGTTTTGTTTCATTATTCCTTTGTTTACTCGTGATGTGATGGGCAACCCGATTTGATATTTTTTTGCGAAAATATTTGACCACGTCACTTCCTCGGTATCTCAAACCTAGTCATATCTTGACTAAAATACGATCTCCCTTCGACTTCGAGATACTGGTGCTCGACTGTACTTAACATTCAACTCCACGTGACCCTGAATGAAGGTATCGGTTGTCTACCAATTTCACAGGTCAGACAAATTGTGAATAATAATTAATTTTGTTACAGGTTTCTATCAACCAATATGGCGGCAACAAGTATATAAAACTCATGTTAATGCAGGTATATTGCCATCAGACGTGTTACACAGAGCTCCGGGTAAGTTGCATATTTAATAAAAAATTGCAAAAACCCAATTAAAACCTTGAGGGTACGGTTCAAGCATTTTTATTCAGAAATAAACAAAATAATCAGATTTTGTCAGCCAGATATAATATTCAGAGAATACATACCTCTAGCAGTTTTTGCAATAGTGTAGAACCAGACCAGACGGCTCGTAATGTTTGTTTATTGGTGTTTAACGGCCTATCAACAGCTAAGGTCATGTAAGGCCAGGCAAACGGGTTCGATCCCGTTTTAACCTGCTGCATTGGGGGGAAAATTCCAAAATCAGAACGGAATATTTACATCGAGAAACAATATATTCAGCCTTGAAATTAGAATAACCCGACCTGTTGGCAGGTCCATACCACACCAGTCACTTGGCCCCTCGGCTCGTATTGAGTTATAAGTAGGTGCTTTTTTATCTAAAAAGTGCAGATCCCGACAAGACGCTCACTACGGCTCGTAGTGAGCGTCTCATCAGGATCTGCACTTTTTAGATAAAAAAACACCTACTTATTATAAATTGGCTAGGCTGAAAATCATTTTATGGCGATTGTATTTGTCCTGCAATTAAGAAATCGCATTCCATTCCAATTATTTAGGGTTGAAGGAGTTAACAGGTATAGAGATTACCTCCGCCGCCACGACCTCCTCCACCTCCCTGCTGTCGGTCTTCAGCCTTCTTGGCATGGGCCGTCTTACCCGCAATTGTGAACTTCTGTATCACTGCAACACAGGCAAATTGAATATATGGTTTGGTAAACAAAACGTGCTGGCCAATACAGACTACCATGTGCGACATTTTCACGAAAATAAAAAAAACAATTCCTGAAGATCAATACCGATAGTAATGAAAGCATTGATGGCCAGGACAATCATTTTCAAAACCACATTTTCAGAAATAGAAAGACGTATGTACCAACACGCATGTCATCAAGACCACCAAGGTCGAGCAAAGAAATTAACACTATCCAAAATCAAAATAATGTTGGTCAACTATGAATTCAGAAGCAGCAACCAGTGTAGTTGGGAATTACGCACAGTAATGGACACATTGCTTACTACGATACCTGAAACAGCAATAAACCAGATACTATAGTACAACAGCTGTAAATCGGACATTCATAAAACATCTATCTTGAGCTTATTTCTTATGATAATATATAAAGAACATTCATTTAATTTAATATTATTGCTACGCAACAATGAGAATTGCCCCATATAAAAATCAATTGAACTTCTTGAATCATATGTTGGGAGTTTCTTGAATTGCACGTCACAGTTGTTATCAAAAGCCGCATAAATTCAGCGAATAAAAAGCTGAAACTTATTCTGGGTCAGATAAAAAAGTTGAGATACGCAAATGTGTGCAATGGTGTGCGACAAGGATATTCAACCCTCGTGATCGGAATATGTCGTCAGAAACACGACAAAGCTTCGTTTCCGACAACATATTCCAACACTTGGGTAGAATATCATGTCAAACAACACGACATCTGATGGATAGTCTGCTGCTGCAAAGTACATCAGTCAACTAGCAGCAGAGCCTTGTGGAGTGAAAAAAGAACCAAGATCAAACTCACGGTGGCATTTGTCTACACTGTCTGTATCGCCAAACGTAATAAATGCAAAGCCTTTGCCCTTTCCTGTGGCCTTGTCTTTGACTACATGCACGTCATCAACCTGTCCGTGTTCAGAGAAGACCTCTTTAATGGCTTCGTCGGTCATTTCATCTTTCACACCACCGAGGAAAAGTTTGGTTGTCTTCAAACCTGGGTCTGAAAGTCCATCCTGCAGCTGCAAGTGAAAGTAAATATATTTACAGAGCTCCAGGAAAGCAGTGTATTGAAAGAATATTGTACTTATAGATCAATGCATATTTTAGTTTTGTAATGGAATACTGAATTTATCGTGTTTCTGGTATACAGTATGTACAGTACAGAGTACGAAAAATCTTATGCACATTCACAAACATAAATTGACTACTGTCAAGTGACAGTGAAGTCTGGTTTTTGCTCACACCTAGGTCAGTCCAAGAACAGGATACATTATGTTGAGTCTTAATATTTGTTTTTGGCACAGGGCATATTTTGCTTCCACTCATTTAACTGCTAGCCGACAATACAAACAAGTGGCAACAACATATATACTTTTGAGATGAAATAATGAAAATACTCTTTTTCGTTTTGAAAGCTTGATACTACTATAATTGTATCCCGTCTTCAATAGGTTAAAACATTGATAATCATGATGATGCCACAAACCCAGGCCTGCAGCATGTACTTACATGCTTGGGTGTTGCTCGTCTAGTTTCGCATTCTTTGTCATCTATTTTATGAGGTCTGTTAGCTTGAACATCATCAACAGTTGATGATTCTTTGAATGTGACGAATCCAAACCCTCGAGATCTGAAATTAAGCAAAATGTTGCCCATTGCAATGAAGTCTTGGATGAATTGCAACACAAGCATTAATCGACAAATTACATGCAAGTATATCAAATTCAAGCTATCTAATTCTGAGCTTTAACAAAGAACTTTCATTTCAGTTTGAGCTTAACTTACTACATATACAAGATATTTTTGGGAATATGGCATGTGCCACTCACAATAGGAAAGCTATCAGTATGTAATAGTAAATTGTATTGAAAACAGCGACTTGTTTTAGAGTGTGTATTGCACTCGAGTGTGTGATTCACTGAGGGATATCAAAATAGATGCTTACAATTGCAAGAAACAGATAAATTATACATCCGGAGAAACTACCTAATTGTGTTTAAACATAATTAAAATAATGTGCAATTTGTTTTGGATCAAAATTATATGATTTGACCACCAATTCACTAAATCAGCATATGCGCAATTATATTACCTTTTAGTGTTGGCATCTTTCATTACAACCACATCTTTTATGTCTCCATATGACTGGAAGTGTTCTCTTAGCGTATCCTCCGATGTTTCAAGGCTAAGACCACCGCAGAACACCTTGCAGAAGTTGGCATGATTTGGGTTCTCTTCATAAGTTGGAGGTTTGCGGACATAACCGCCACCACCACCCCCTTGACCACCGTAGTTGTAGTTGAAATTACCGTACTAAAAGAAAATGTGTAAAACAATGTTAAGACTAGCTGATTGATAGCTGAATTGATTTAGCGGGAGTAATACCTGTTCCAAAAGGTGAAAAGTGTGAAAGAGAAGTGAAGGTAGAGTGGAAATGTAGCTGGGAGGTTACGACCCCCTAAGTACATTTATAATTCAACTACAACATAACCAATATGTTTTGTTGCAGATTTAAAATAATACGAAGAACTGAATTCCACAAAAACAGTTGTGACTCAACTTTAAATTTACAAGACGACAGGGCTTGAAACTTAACGCTCGCCCGTGGCTTGAACATTTTAGTAAGGGCTGGTTATTTTTTAAGTCTGACCAGCCTGTGTGGCGAGTAAAAAAATCCAGCTGATATACCTTTACTAGTTTAGAACATAAGTGAAAGTCATCGCACTGTGTTTGTTTACAAAAATGTGAGGGTTGTAAGCTGCTTCCCTATAGGTGAGTAGCAATCCTAGTCAAATATCATTGGTCTACATGCCAATCAAATATCGCGTTTTATAAACTACACGCGTCCGAATCGTGAATCGATAACTTTCGTTTGTTTTCGTAATGACCGTCCTCAATATAATGTGTAGCAGTTTTCCCACGCTAGCGACACTCGTCGGGACTTTTTCATTGATTGACGATATTCACATAATTTGTAATTTATAGATGTGTGCGCGCTTGATTTCACGAATTGTACCGCAGTTTTCGATGGGGCAACTCAGTTCATTCACCACAGAAAAAACCTGGAAATCAATATGCGAAATGCGATTTATCCTTTGTTTTTATTCATGGGGGTTAAATATGTCCAAAAAAATTATTACCTTTTTGTCATCACACTTATAAGGTCAGCTAAACTACCTTTTATCGCATTAAAACTGTTGACAGCTTTCACAGCTGTATATTGCGACTGCTTTAGTAAACATTACGAGAGTTTCGGTCTGGGATGTGTAAAATTTGAGCATACAAAGTTTATGGCATAATAGTGTTTTAAAGAAAATGTGTCTGAATAATATATGCAATATACAACTGTTTATGTAAGAAACAATGTGACAAACACTTGTAGTCAGCACTAACTAAAAAGCAGAACGTGTATCGGCCGTATTCACATACCAACATGACCAGGGCAGACACGAATGTGATGAGCAAAGGAATGGATGAAAATAATTATAGAAACATATTTAAGAATACACCGTTATATTTAAATACACCCATTAACATGTTTAAGGCGATTTGATATCAGGGCTTGAAACTAACGCTCGCCCGTGGCTAGAAGATTTTAGTAAGGGTGGTTATTTTTACGCCTGACCAGCCTGTATGGCGAGAAAAAAATCCAGCTGATATGCCTTTACTAGTTTAGAACATGAAGTGAAAGTCATCGAGCAAGCAATGTTTGTTTACAGAAATGTGTCGGTAAAAATGATTGTTAAGCTGCTTCCCTATTGGTGAATAGCAATTGTCTGCATGCCAATAGTCAATCAAATATCGCGTTTTGAAACTACACGCGTCCTAATCGTGAATCAATAGTTTCCGTAATGACCGCCCTCAATGTAATGTGTAGCAGTTTTCCCACGCTAGCGACACCTGTCGGGACTTTTTCATTGGATACTTCAGACATTTATAATTAATTTATTCACAAAGGTTAATACACTTTCCTAACAAGGAAATAGAGTAACTTTGTTTCTAAGAATAGAACCACGCTTGATTTCGCTGAAACGAGTATGCGTATATATGTGTTTTTGAAAATGCAACTTCCAAGTTATAGTTTTGCATATTTAGCGTCAAAACCGATACAAACTGGCAAGAAACACTGAATACATTTGAGAATGTGTTGCAACAAAACAAAAATTCCACGGAATCAAATGTCTCACCTTGACCTTGACCCTGTTGACGGCCCTGTGCAATAAAATAAAACTGTTTTCAACAGTTTCATGAATTTATATAGTGTATATTAATTCCATTTGCTGGAAAGAAATGTACAGCTTGTCGAGTCATTCAAATGACACAGAACCTTATAATGTGAATACACATAAATTAGTGCTTACTGTCAAGATAGTAAAATAAAAAGTATGACATACTTGTTATTTATATTTGCAATAGAAGACTTCACCGAAAACCCAGGGCCCAACATTCCAGACAGATTTGATGTAGCAACAGCAACACCACAGGATTATTGTTGGCTTTTGTACAAGCCAGAGATTATGTTTACTGCCATGGCGAGACATATGAACAACTACACTACAAGTTCTTTTCATCTACAGCAAGCAATGTAAATTGGTCCAGAGACATAATTAATATTACAATTAAATAGGTATTGTTTGCACAACTGAATTGCTACTTACGGTACAGATATTTTATTTTTCCAGATGAAGACAGCACGACGTATGGGCTGGTAGGAACTTGTAAGGGCTGGTAAATTTCAAATCTTACTAGCCCGGCTGGCTAGTACATATTTTTGCTTAGTTTCAAACCTGCCCTGAATAACATCTGCAGTACGAGTATGCATGATTTCGACGACATCGGGTCTGGTACCCGGGAGTAATACTGGAGTAGACAAATCGTTCCGAAACCCATTAGACTGGGTAACGTAACGAGTTAGTAACGTCCATAACTTGAGCGTCTGGAAAAAATGTAAATAATGGGAAATTTGTAATTCCTATGCTAAGTTTTTATCTTAATTGAATAGTTTTCCTTCTTTATTTTGTCTGAAAGTTGCTGTTCCACTGAATGAAGGAAGCACATGTCGTTTGGTGTTCCTAAACCAATTGTTTGTTTATTTATTGGTGTTTCACGGCCTATCAACAACTAAGGTCATGTAAGGCCGGGCAAACAGGTTCAATAACATTTTAACTGCTGCATTTGGGGGGAAAATCCTAAAATCAGAACGGAATATTTACATCGAGAAACAATATATTCAGCCCTGAAATTAGAATAACCTGACCTGGTGCCAGGTCCATGCCACACCAGTCACTTGGCCCCTTCCCCTAAAATAGCATATACTGCACAAAAAGATACCAACTGACAGGAGGTGCCCCTGGAAAACATGTGCAATTTTTTGGAAAATATGCAATAAAACAGAAAATATCAATAGTACTATACTATTATGTCAGTTAATGGGGGAAAATATCCTTCGTTACTATGTTACACTGTAACAAAATGGGCACCTCCTGCCAGTTGGTATCTATAAAATAGGATTATGAATAATCGTAATACTCATATAAGGGGTATAATCCTAAACTAATTGATCGCGGCTACCCCTGCGACTACCCCGAAAAACGGCGTCTCGACCATATTTAGGGTGTTCAGGTCATTTTTTAATATACAAAGTATATATTAACTTTTAGTAGTGTTGTGGAGCTGGATGCGACCTTTACAATGAGCTATAGATTATGAAAATCAGTTAAGCGGTTCAAAAGTTATTCAGTTTTGTGTAACCAAATTTTGGGAAAATATGTTGTATTTGAATGGGAGAAAACGGCACCGAAATATGATAATATTCTGGTTTGTGTCACATTCTTAATTGAATATTTTAAAACCAAATGATGAAATGTTTACAAAACCATACATTTTATTAAATAACACAATTGCATACATATTTTTTTTATAATATGTCAACCTATGGAAAATAATTGTTTATTAGCATTAAATGCTCCAATTATCAAGATATGTGACATCTAATCTTAGTATCATATAATTATTTTCATATACAAGATTGAAATATCTTGTAAAAGACCAAAAAAATTACGAAATTGGTTACCATGGCAACCATTTTTGAAAATGTGCTTTTGGTCTTGAAATTAGCCATTTCAAGCAATAAACATATTTGGCAAACATAGATCAGGGCTGTACAAATTGGCACGCCCGACGCCCGGGACAAGTCGGTTTTAATCTCGGGCAAGTGCCTCTATGCTGTAATTTAGTCCCGGGCAAGTCACTATTTTCTGTTAGAACGTCCCGCCACAAGCCCGTTTTTTGGAACCGAACTGTCATAAACCTAATCCCAAAATTGATCACTTTATCGATCGATAACGCTGCGGGCGTCCTGGCGATTCGCAGCTACTGTGTTACACAGTACCTGTGTATCGCAATAAAGTGATATAGCAATCTACAGCGACCCTGATTATATTAATTTAATCGAATTTGAAAGTAATTAGCGAATTAGCGAAAACATTCTGCGGCGATCGATGGTTATTGATTTATTTTATGTATGTTAACGTTTTCGTCTCACTGCGTCGACAGGCCAAGAGATCTAACTTTAGCAGGCGCGGATACAGGGGGGTGGTCCAGACCCCCCCCCCCCCCCCCCGCCTGCTCTCGGAAAAAAAAATCTACAATACTCGAATAGTTGGATGACTTTTTTCGTGGCCTAGGTGTCGGCAAATCGCATCTGCGGCGATCTGGCATCTAAAAATTTCATGGGGGAGGACCCCCAGACCCCCTACTTTACCATTTCGCGCTCGCGGAGGTCGGCTATGCCGAATTTTATGTAGACCCCCCCCCCCTGCAATTATTTCGGTATCCGCGCCTGTTTAGAGAAATAAATGTATGTTCCTTCACTGGGTGGAAATGGAATTGAATGGGATGGACATACTATGAAGGTATGTTTGATTCCCAAGGCGATGTTTGAACCCACAACCTCCAGATTGGAAGTCGGTGTTCTAAGCCCTAGGTCACAACGCATACCTTATAAACGAAGGAAAGAAATGCTCCTAACGAGCGACCATACGTACTTAGAATAACAGCTGACGTAACGCGTGGTAAACTGAAATGGCCTACGTGAAAATTGACATTTACGTTCCAACAAGATTTTCACGGTGTGTAATCGATCGTATTTCCTCGCCATCATATGAAACCCGACTCGAGAAACACAAATTAAGTTGTGGATTTCTTAATTTGTCAATTGTTTGTACGGTCCAAGAAATCAAACAAATGTGACAATTCTTTTTACAAAATATTAGAATCGTCTAAGGAGACAATTCTCATGTGTTGCCAAAACATGTTTTATTAAGACATCGGACAAATGTGAAAAGAAAACCCGAATACATTGATATTTCTTTACAAAAACATATTTTGACAACATTTGAGAATCGTCTTAGGAAACGATTCTCATGTGCTGCCAAATCTTGGTTTTATCAAAAAATCAAACAAATGTGAAATTCCACAAGCTAATGCGTAATTATCAATTCATCGGCTATGCGATGACGTGAGCGACTACATAGCGTGGTTTTGGTATGTTTGTTTCCACAGAATTCTAAAGGTCAGTCACACTTTGCACGTGAAACTGGATTAGCGACTGATGATTGTAAACACCATCAGGTTCGCAGCTAGACCGAAAATGATATGTCGCAAATGTGCTAATTGGGGATGGGTGGGTACGGCATATTTCTTTTTTGTTACAATCTCGCGTTTTTGCGATCTCGATCTCGCCTTCCGCTTTTGGAAATACGTACGTACATGCATATAAAGCATGCTAGTTCGAATTGCATTCTACGTACGTACGTACATGTAATGTATGCGCAAAACTCAATTTCAACACGCATGCATTCTACACACACACATTACAGGCCCGTAGCCAGACCTGTTTGAAGTGGGGGGGGGGTCGTTTCGAAGGCCCAAGGGGCCTGAGGTATCTAGGGGGTCCGGCGGCATGCCAGAGAAAAATTTGAAATATAGGTGGGTGGTCTGAAATGCAATTTCCTGCATACTCCGCAACAGCCGAGCTTCTAACTGTGACCTTCCATACCCGATTTTTTTCCCCTGAAAAATTGGACCTCGAGGCTGGGCAGGGGGGGGGGGGGGGGGGCGTCCAACAGCTCCGACCCCCCCCCCAGGCTACTGGCCTGCATAATGACTTGAACAAACGTATTTCCAAAAGCGGAAGGCGACATTGTGAAAAGGGCGAAAACGCGACATCGCGGTCTCGAAAACGCGAGATAGCCAGGCGAAAACGCGAGAATGAATACATAGAATCTCTCGTTTTCGCCTCACGATTTGGTCTCGCGTTTTCACGATCTTGTGTATAGGTCGACGATGCGATGCAGTAGCCTAACCAATAACACGTATGGAAATATGTTTTTTTTGCTCAATAACGTGTATTGGCAGCACATTAGAATCGTCTCCTAAGACGAGTATCATTTTTTGTCAAATTATGTTTTTGTTGTCAAGAAATATAGATGTTTGTCCACATGTGTTCTATTTCTTAATAAAAACGTAAAAACGTTTTTTTCAGCACATCAGCACAATCGTCTCCTAAGACAATGTTTACGTGTCCTATTAGGGACATGTGGCAACCTCGCGTTTTCGAGCTTTGGGGACGAAAACGCGAAATTCTATCATATTCAATCTCGCGTTTTGCAAACACGCCGCACATGCACATGATGCATGAGCAAAACTAATCCGAATTTTTCAAAAGCGAAAGGCGAGATCGCGAGACCATTCTCATTATTTTAGGAAACGATTTTTATGTTTTATTATTGTCGATAAATGTGTTTTGAGTATGCACTTGTCGCAACGTTATGTCCGCGGTGGCAGAGTGACAAAAGACCACAAGAATAAATATGTACTATGCAATGTTTATTATTATAGATATTTAATATAATATGTATATGTGCCAAGTGCTCAATTGTATTATATTTAACAACTATGATAATAGTTTTTGATTTGGGACAGTTTGTATAAGAAATCTTACGAGGACAAGTCACTTTTTAAAAATTACTTGCCCTGAAAATTATATTTTCCGGGACAAGTCCGGGCAAGTCACTTTTGTCAAGTCACTTGTCCGGGACAAGTGGCTAAAAAATCAATTTGTACAGCCCTGTAGATATATAAAATTATAAGAAATGAATGTCGTATTAGTTCTGTAAAACACAAATTGTTGCTATAGTAACCATTTTAATATTTCACCAAAAAAATCACTATTTAAAATCAATATATTCGTCGAATCAGCAGTATACATTATGATTATCAACGCTGCAAAAACAATATTTATCTTGACAATCATGATTGTTCAAAGTAATTTCACCTTGACCTTGGAAGGCCACATGGGTGTGGTACATGTATGGAATGAAAATATGGATGATGATAAGGAAGTATATGAAGTTTGAAGTCAATCTGACATACGGTTGCAGAGGCAATGCGTCCCCGAAAACTTTTAAGGCAAATCGTACGGATGCAAATGTGTAAGTAATTTGACATTGGAAATGAAGGTCGCACGAGTGGTATGGAACGAAAATATGGATGATGATAAGCAAGTATATGAAGAATTACGAAAACTATATACCCCTCGACATACTTTGTATGCCGGGGGTATATCTATAATTCTTTATACACAGTTTAAAGTTTATATATTTTACAACAATTACAAACAAGAGCGAGCAGTCACACGACTAGATGCACACGACAGGTGACATGTCATCAGTCCCATTTCTCCTGTCACACCCATAGTTCAGGAACTAGACTGGTGACATATGTCATCAGTCCTTTTTTTCCTGTCATCTCGACTGGCGACATAATTATTTATGTCATCAGTCCATTTTCTCCCGACAAGTCTCCTAAATTTAAAATTCATATCATTTTCCAATTCAAATAGGAATCCTCGACGATTTGTAACCCGGGCAATATAACAAAAACGTTCTACTTTCACTTCAGCTACACATTTAATTTTCATTTATTGAGTAAATGATGCCGAAATATATATTTAAATTAATATTTAAATATATTTTTTTAATTCATAATTCTAATCTAGAGATAATTAGTTACCCTTATTCAAACTCAAGACACGTTTCCTTTTGTTTCCTTTATGCTGTGTAACGTCAAGTCGCAAGACTGTCGGCAGCATATGCGTGTAATTTTACTAAATGAATTGTAGATTAGTTTATTTTTTTAAGTAAAATGGACACTGATTAATAATATCGATGGCTCAAGATGATTAAAACAGTATGTAACTGTCAAAAAACAATGTTTCTGCTTTAAATCATCATCATTTCGCTGTCCAATGTCGGATTTTATCAATCCATTGACCCATGTAGTTCCAAATGTAAGCTTTAATCCGATTGGTCATTAAAAAAAAAAAAAAAAAAATGTGATGGGGAAATCCCGCAGAAACCGCTTAAGAGTAACCCCATATTGCTGTAACACAGCTAAAAATATGTCTGCGCATCTTACAAAGTCGGTGAAAGTGGGTCAAGTCAAGTGGGTCAAGTCGGTGAAAGTGGGTCAACATCGGTGAATTCAAATACATTTGATATTTTTAAAAAATTTAACGCAGATTTCGGACGTCATTGTGATCACTATGCGTCGCTTTCCGCAAGCGGGCTCGACAAACATCGGGTTATTTATCGTAAATAAATGAAGTGATATTATTGAATTCGGCTGTAAAAAATGTTTTTTAATCTATTATGAATTTGTGAATTAAAAACGTTTGCTTTTCATAACGAGGCAGCCGAATTACAGGATTACGACAGCGTACTGAACCCCCTACCATATTCACAAACATGTCACTGTATTAATAATAGGGCGAAATTGTTGTCAACAACGCACAGCAATTATCAATTGATGAAAAGCAAGCAGAACTACATTTGCTATAATTTTATTTGCAGAAGAAAATATAACTATAATGGATATAATTCAGTCGTGACATCGAGGATTATAACGATTTAATAAACCCTCCATAACCAACTTTCCAATATGGCGGCGGACACGACATGCGGCCATGCGGCATGTAGCAAAAACCGGCCAACAAATCGTGTACAAACTAATTAATGCTTTAAATACACACTAATACGGTAATGCACCACTATCTGAAACTAACTGCAAAGAGTAGCATGATGGCTAATCGTGGTTTTGTGCATTTAAGCGAAAACAAATGTTCCCTTACATAGTCCATGTTTTTTTTTCGCCGCTTTGCCGGTGGAAAGAAAGAACCGGAAAGCAGACCACGTGACTAATTATTTTCCGTCATATTATTTAAGTGACAATGCAGTCGGTGACAGCTGAAAAGAATTGTATTCGATTACAACCAGCTGGTATACAGGGTAATGAGTCAACAATGATCTCATTAATTTAGTGATAACTATACAAGAAGAGTAACTAATCAATAGTGCATGTTTGTCAACTACAGCTTGAAGGCTTAGAAGATTGAAGGTCAGCAAACCCTAGGACAACTATTTCTCACCTATGTACACAATCTGCGAGAGGTAGTTGACTGCATGAACAAAATGTTTGCAGATGACACAAAACTATACGGCAAAGTAGATAGTTTGTAGTAAGTGTGACACGTGCCCAGATCACGGATATACGTGATATGGTCGGATGACAAACTCGCTGCGAAAGTGATACACGTTCTTTCATATGGACTTATTAGCTTTACCCACGGCCGCGTCACATACAATTCGATATTCTGTTTAGTTCTATCATGCACATTGTTGGAAGTATATGTTGTATATCATGTCTGCTCGTGAAATGTACGTCTGCAGAAATAGTGACTGCCTTTGTATAATAGTTATGTGCACAAAAGTATTATTATATTACCATGTCATAAACATAACAGTCTCCTAGATATTTCGTTTCTGTCTAGGCTTCTGTAGATGATACGCATTTACAGTGTGTATTAACATAGCTACGAACGCGTGAATATAACAGTCTCCTAGATATTTCGTTTCGATCTAGGCTTCTGTTGATAACACTGTTGAGCATTTACAGTACGTATCTCTGTGCGCAGACATGTTTGTAACCATGTACGTCACATTCAGTACGTCACATTCAGTACGTGATACATTTGTAATATAATCCACTCGGCGTACCGACACCACTATTTTTGTCGATAATCCGCATCGCAAGTAATTCTCTGCAATTACCTATACTTACTAGGAATATGATGGATTTGGCTTTCCCCAGAAACATATATACACTGCGCATATTCATGTTTAATACGGACATGCAATAGTAATATATTTCGTGCATTTGAATACTATACGGTATTTACATATTTGAAAAACCACTATATTGTACTGTAGCAGATACCGCCATGCATATATACTCTGTTTTATTTCCCCATGTTGCATGTTATTCACTGTAATGGGATGTAAATAAAGATATGTTGAGTTGAGTTGAGATAATATTGAAGGATCAGCCAATATTAAACGAAGCCTAAATAACACGTGCACATGAATAAACTCTTGGCAACTAGGAATACACAAAAAGAAGTGTAATCAATGGCATATTGGGAACAATAACGTAAACAAATACTATTTTGCAGACAAATACAGGAACAATTTTGAGGCTATTCAGGCGGACGAAGAAAAATATTTGGACTAACTTTCGACTCAAAGCTGAAATTTAGCCATCATGTTAACAATCAAATAGCTAAAGTTAATATAAATATTGCTATCGTATTCAGGAGCTTTACTTATCTAGACAGAAACATATTTTCTAACACTATACAAGTCATTTGTAAGATCTCCTCTCATATGAGTCATGTATATGGTCTCCAATGTATAACAAATATATAATTGAAAAAACGTCCAAAGAAGATCAACTAGAACGGTAGAAAATCTATCAAATAAGTTGTATTGTGAAAGACTAATAATCCTAGGACTGCCATCACTAGAATACCGTCGACAAAGAGCAGATATGGTTCAGGCGTACACAATTCTGCATGACATAGATCATGCAGATAAGTGCAAACTATTCAAACAAACTACATGCATGTCCACCAGAGGCAACACGTATACGCTATTCAAGAAAAGAGCGTGTCTGAGTAGCAAACTACATACATTTATCCACTGAGTGGTTGAGTCTGGAATAGGTTCCCAGATTGCATTGTCGCAATACCAAGTGTCAACACCTAAATACATTCTGGCATACTAAATCCTCCAAATTTGACCCTCAGTATTGTTCATAGAAGCGGAAAAGAAGCGGAAATCAAAAATGTAATGTGTCAAAGTAATTTCTTGCAACTTATTAAAAAAGAGTCCAAATAGAAGTTTCGAAACTTACAAGAGAAGAGAGGACTCGGCGTCAGTAAGTTCAACTAGTCCAAAAAACACAATGTATGGACGGACGGACGGATTGATGAATGCAATGGATGGAAGGACCAGACGCTAAAGGTGCATACCATACCTTAGTAACATTGACTGACGCCACCTTGCTATTACTATTGTATTAAAACATATTTTCCAACCACGGATGGAAATTCTAATAGTTTATTTGATATAATTTGTCCATTTGCTAATAAAGAAATGACGATGTGTTTATAATACAGATACATAACTACTATATGTTCTACGTTTTGCTGTCGACAAACTTTTAGCCATTAAACAGATTAAATCCAAAATATAATAAAATGTAAGTACTTTTTTATTAAGAACAAAAAAGTTATCCTCCACTATTTTATTTATTTTGATGAAAGTCCATTAAATATTGCCATTTAAGTGCGAAAAGTAATCATTTAAAAAGCTAACTTTTGTTCTCTTCGGTACATCATTTCCAAGCTATATATACATGTTTCGGAGTCAATTTCATTTTTTGTTCGACTCCTCCCCCTCATTTTCCCTTATATTAAATTATCATAGGAAAATTGTTGTTGTTTTTTTTCGCAGTAAAATCAATATTTGATGGAATTTCATTATGGCAAAAATATTTGAGAAAGTGACTTTTTTTGTTATTGATGAAAAGGTACTTAAATTTAAATATTTGTTCGATTTACTGTACATGCATGTTTAATAGCCTGAGTTCGTACGCAGCAAAATATGGAATTGACTATGGTTATTTTTCTATATCGTACGGTTTGCATTCAATGGATACTAATTAATATTATTTAAATTATTGATGCTACCGTTTACCGTTGGAAACTTCTTTCTGGCATGCTCATTTCACTACAAATAATAGAGAAAAAGACATCCAATAAAGACTCATGTAAAGAGAAACGAAAGCTATACCTCATGATAAGCAGATGACACGCACATAGCGGTGGTCGAGGAACCTTCAATGCGGCACGAGCATGTAATCAATAACCAGAGGTATGTGGTCCCAAAAGGAAAGCAACAATACGTGAACTAGCTAAACAAAATCAAACATATGCAAAGAAAGTCTCACAACAACCATTCCCCAAATGAAATACCGAGAAAATAACAGAAGCAGCAGGAACAATAAATCACAATGAATTACAGTACCCGATGACAAAACACAGCCAGTGAACAACCTTTGTATAAGGCTTTAGTAAGACGACACCTAGAATACGTCTCCAATGTATGGTCGGTTCTCTGCAAAATATACAATATTTAATAGAAAATGTCCAAAACGACGGGCAACTAGACTAATGTGTAACACAAAGCACAAATGTTACACCGAAATGACGAAGAATTTCGGTATACAATCGCTACACTACAGTTGAATTCGGTCCAATATGGTGGAAGTGTTCAAAATACGGACAGGAGTGGAAAAGGCAGACAGAGATCAGCTGTTTACTCTGATCAGAGACTCCAGAACTAGAGGTCACCCCATGAAACTACAGAAGAAACAATTTAGAAAATATACATTCAGCCAACGTTTAATAAACGGGTGGAAAGCTTGCTAGAAGATGTAATAACAACGGACTCAGTGAACCAATTTAAAAGCAAACTGAACATGGAATGGATGGAGCTCAACATTGAATTTCAGCCAAATTGTTACGCCCCATTCTCAAACTCAACAACCGGCCTGATTCACTATAGAGATGGCCCAGAGAGACGTTTCAAACGTATATGGTCTAAATTGATTTACCCTGGGTTCGACGACAGGTAACAGATACAACAGTCCACAGGGGCAGTGTAACCTGGCTGTAAACTGCATGTACGCCACGGTCTGCGGTGTGCTATCCCAAAAGGAAAGCAACAATATATATGAAATATATATAATCAGTTAAACAAATTCAACGAAAGCACGACAACAACTATTCCTCAATACATAATTAAATGCAATTCAATTCAATTCGTTTATTGTCATTAAACAGCAAGAAGCACATTTATAGCCACATAACAAACATGTATGGTGTATAATAACAAATAGCAACTATGACAGTAACGTGTTGTGTGCGTATCCTTAGTAGCTATGTGTTATTATAATAAATACTTACCTTGGCTGAGGAGAATATTGTGGATTATTATACATTGAGCATCGTAATTTCTAGGCATACCATTGGTCAGATTGCAGTCACGTGGTATTAGCCAATCTTGGATATCCCCCGTTCGTTTATATTGCCGTGGGATATTAATTGCCGTGGGATATTGAAAGAAGACGTCATACATTATTACGGAAACAGCCGAATGTCCTGGCGTAGTTGTAATATTGAAAGAAATTGTGGTACACGTCATTGACGTCGTAGGGGTCGGGGGTTGGAATCCCACCACAAGCATCTTTTATTATTATTTGTAGTATTAGTATTAGCTTACTATATTTCGATTTACTTAACAAATTCAACATTGCATCGATATTTTATTGGATAAATTCCGGTAATATTGATATTATTTTGCTATGAGTATTTAATACAATATTGAAAGAAAAGCGAGTGGATGGGGTGGCATAAAAACGAGTAAAAATGGGAAATATTTGTGTTTGTATATTTCTCCGGCTTATTACATGTAAGTGTAATGGTCCATCTTACATCGGCAGAATATATCCGAAAAGACACTAGCTGAATTTATTTAATATCTGTACTGAATGAATTTGACGTTGCAAACACACAGTGGTGATGTCATATATCTCACAAATTACGCCATTTACTGACGTCTTAACAGTATGACGTTTTACCTATGCATATGGTATGAGCTACAATGAAGCGTTATAACATTTGGACTGAATAGTGTGCATGATGAAGACACAAACTTTCGTCTGAAAAGGCTTATGTACGCAGAATTAGCGGATATCATTGTATTTTCAAAATGCGTGATCTTCTGGAATAAAATAGTTAATGGTAACCAATCTAAGCTATCATACTTGATCTTGGCATTTATCTCAAACCATAAAAACACTAATTTTAAATGGTTACAATTGATTAACCAAATATTAAATGAAACTGGCAATTCACTCGGCTATGAAATACAGGCTATAGATACCCGCAAAGTAAAGCATACATTAATCGATCTATTTACTCAAGATTGGCATGCACGAGTATCGGCATCCAATAAAGGTAAACTATATAGCCTTTTCAAGGATAACACAACATATAGAACCATATTTTAATATCTTGCCAAAGTATCTGTACATGTATTTGAACATAGTACGATTTAGAACAGCTAATCATAAACTCCCAATCGAATCAGGTAGATGGTAAGGCATACCTCATACTGAACGTAAATGCAACCTATGCAATGGCAATGATTTAGGTGATGAGTTCCATTATCTGCTAATATGTCCCCATTTACAGGACCAACGGAAGAAGTACTTAAACAAATATTACTATTTACGACCTAATGTGATTAAATTTAAGCAACTCCTTAACAGCCACTCCGAGATTAAATTAAAACGCCTAAGTTTATTTATAGCTGAAGTCGTATTATATTTTCAATAATAACTAATTTCAACGGATATATGCTGTATCTATAGATACAACTAAATTGCTGTTCCCTTTCCGAGATTACAGACTGTGTTTATTTATCGTGATCCAAGCTACTAATAGATAATATACAGCTACGTATGACGTGATGTTACACTAAAATGTAAGTTCATGATGTAGATAGTTTACATACATGTACATGTACGGTGAAGCCTCTCTGGACCGGACACCCTGTGATGTCCCCAGCGTGTCCGGCTTACATATGTTCCACTGTAAATCAGGCATATAACAATTCTGGGACATACTTATATCTTTTGCAATCATGAACATGCATTATTATCTAAGTATCTAAGATGCGTCACCAGGAAATCTCTCAAAATGAGATCACATATACATGTATTATCTCAGTGTCCGGTTTAGAGAGGTACCACTGTATATATATTATCTGTTTTTGTGCTGTCTATTTCATTCATACATGGTTAGTATAAACATTAGCAGCACGTCATACAGTTGTCGAATCCCATGATTGCACCTCAAGATACATGTATATATTGTTCGCGAAGACTCTTATATCATGTATGTACACCAGTCACTTGAAGTATGTACAGTAGAATCTACTTTACTGGATTACAGCATAACGTTGGTCAAAGTTACTGTTTCTTTGTTGTTGTTTTTTTATACTGGAAGCTATAACACAACACCATTCATATATAAATATCTACACTTTTCATAGAGAATGTGTGTAACAGGAAGAGAAAAATATGCACCCGACCCGGGAGTCGAACCCGGCACCTCCCGCTTACAAGGCGGTTGGTCTACCTACTGAGCTAACCGGGCACAGACACATATCTTCTCCCCTGAGTTACTAAATCCGTACCGTGACATACTCCCCCGCGAAATTGAAATTCGTCCTCGAATTACACATTTTTTGGGATTATAGTGATTATCTGTGAGACAATCTCGGAGTTCATTATATGTCAGTCACGGTCCCTCGTTGGGCGCCAAATGTAACAAGAAGAGAAAAATATGCACCCGACCCGGGAATCGAACCCGACACCTCCCGCTTACAAGGCGGTTGGTCTACCGACTGAGCTAACCGGGCACAGACACATATCTTCTCCCCTGAGTTATTAGATCCGTACCGACACATATGTTACATTATGGATGTTTTATACAGATCGATGATATGCCCTGACTAAGTGACCAAAAGACGAATTCGCGAATTTAGACGGCAAACACAAGGACACATGATGGTGTGGTTGTGTTTGTTGCCTGCATTCGCCAAATTAACCAATTGGTAACTATTCACTATTGATATGTAACTCTACTGGTATATCTTTGTTTCCCTTAAAGCAATATAGCTGTTTATACACACAACGATACAGTGTATTCTCACATGCTTTCGCCTTTCGACACAATGTCAGTATTGTAGCTGTACTCGTGCTATATATGTATATGTGCTAACCCTATACACCATCTCCACATCTGGAGATGGAGTGCAGTTGGCGTTTGCTTGTTTCACGAACCTACAGTGTTTGATATGACAAGTAGTGTTATGTTGGAAATACATGTCTGCGTTATTTTTACAGTTTCAGCATAATACTGTTTTTTATTGTTTTTTATTTTACTTGTAAATTTCTACATCATGTTTCGTTGTATGCAGTACACACGATTTACTCGAGCCAAAATTAAGTATTGGTATATTTTGTTTTCAACATATTTACATGCATATTTATTGTCCGCCATGTTGTTGTTGTTGACAATACAAATTATTCTGTACTTGTATGCACTCATATGCTACTGCAGGAAACCCATGTTACTGTCCAGTCGCAAACCCTGCTTGTCGTAAAGTGTAACTCAACAGTCTTTACTGATCTTTTGCGTGTGCAGAATGCCCAGACAGATGCAGACTGACACTATACAGTTGCATATAAACTTTCAAGTCAATCTGTAGAACATGTGGCTGCGGACTTAATACGACTTAACAACCGAGTCACCATTAGCATACATGTATATGTAGTGGGATATAGTGGACAGAGTCCATCAACATACATGTACTTTTGACGTGCAAAATACAAATGCACCCATTACAACATAACTATGTCCACGTCTGGGATTGCGAGTTTTTATACTGTAAATGACTGCTGCATAGCGTATGGAATGTGTTCGAGCCAATTCCCACCGTTAAATATAAGCCGAATCGAAACGAAAAAATGCATACCGTCATTGGCATAAATCCGCACAAAGACAGATTGTATTATTAATATAAATATTGTATTTTAACATGTGTTACTATAATTATATTAATGTTGCTTCTGTTACATGTTACCTGTGTGATACAATGTACATGTATACATGCCTATCCTTCAACATGATAAATTATACCGGGTATGGAAGGTGTTCGGGCCAATTCCCTTCATTACATATAAGCCGAATCGAAAATGATAAATTAACAGGAGCACGCTTACTGAGCATTTAATATATTTAACAGCATAATGGCTTCCGACTGAAAATGGATTTCAATCTAAAATATAGCATGCGTCAGTATGTAGCAATTCATCTTATTATGTCGCTGATATTGATGTAGAAGAAATGCAATATTTTCCGTAAACAATGTTTGTTTAGTGGTATTTAACAGCCTGTTAACAGCTATGGTCATTTTAGGCCTAGTCAATGTGGTAGAATCCCATATTTAACTTGTATAGATTGGGAGGAGGGTCTCAAAATATAACTGAACATGTACAGCTAAAATATATATTCAGCCCTGAAATTAGTATATCGCAACCTGGTGTCAGGTCCTGACCACACCAGAGTCACTTAACCTCGCCCACTAGGAGTAATAGGATTAGCAATAATCTTACTGCTCTTACAATGGGTATAACCGGATTTAGCTCTCACATACATCTTTGTCCCAGTATATATATATATATAAAGTGCATACAGTTGATAGAGACCAATGTGAGCAATTAATTGCCATATAAACATCTGTTTCTTTGGCCCTTCTTATGTGGTTTTCTACGTCTGGTCATTTATCCTTCTTACCTTGTATTGTGACTTCCGGTTGCTTATTAATAGCAGCTAGCCTTGAATTTATTTGGATGCCCGGCCCACTCTTTGTTTAACCTGTTTGCTTTTAATAATTAACTGAGAGTGCTGTGACTACAGATTCAGAAAGGCCATTCCAGGCCCCCACCACTCTGTGACTGAATACATTCCTCCTAGTTTCTGTTCTCGCTCTCGTTTTGTATAATTTTAGAGAATGACCCCTGGCTGGCTGGTGCGAGTGCGAGAATAGCTTATCTTTGTTAGCTTTGTTAATGCCATGTATAATTTTGTACACTTGAATCATGTCAGCCCGGGTTCTTCTATGCTCGAGTATAGTCCTTTCAGAGTACGGAAGTTGAGATAGGTTCCCGTCTGACCTCGTTGCTCGACTTTGTACATTTTCAATGGCTATATATATATATATAGTATGTCCTTTTTGAAATGTGGTATCCAGATTACGGAAGCATACAGAAAAAGCGTCATGAAGTTTCATGCTATATGTATATCGTGTCGCTTTTTAATAGTGAGACCGGTTATCTGGATCTCTAGATCTTTTTTTGGTTTGGGTCTGAATATTCAAGTTCCAAGAAGGTGACCCGAAACGTTCAAGAACTGAATCAGTCGTCCGAAACATCAATGGTCCGAAACGTCTATAATTGTTCCAAGCCCGATAAGGCCATTCAGACATAGCCACTACATTATTCTTTCCGACATTTACCGAAAGCAATTTCCCGCGTTTATTAACCCGGATGTTTTTGTTGCGCATGCTCATAAACTGCTCATTTTGTTGAAGAAAAGAGAAAAAGAGGGAAAAAATTGGTAAAAAACATAGATCAGGGAATTGTAGACTGAAACGTTATTGTTAGCGTGCCGTCAGATTTCACATTAATAACATGTATAGTTAGTGCATGTGTATTACACTATTCGGTCCACAAATTGCATGTCTATTTGAAATAAACAAAGCAAAACTGATTGTAGTCAACTCGCCCCTAGAACAACTCGGTATCCGGTCAAATCGCCCGCTTATCAAATTGCGCAAGTCAAATCGTCCGCTATTTTGTCGATTCGTTCAAAATTTTACCCGCGAGTTGAGTGCGACAATATCCATAGATGTATATATTTTGGTCAAATAATAATGTTTTTCAATGCAAAACTACAGTTCTTTAGGGTATAGCGGATTTTAGGGTATAGCGGATAGGTATATACTTTTTAACACAATATTTTTTTATATTGTACATTTAAAATAAATAAAATATTACCGTTATGAACAGTGATCCATCCCCCACACAATGACATATTTACTTTGATATAGCAGTTTCCTTGCCGTGCGTAAAGCTTCAAGAAACACAATGACGTAACCGGAAGTTTACACCAGGTAAAGCGAAAGTAAGTTGCTCCAGAGTAATTTCACTGAAAATGTATAAACAGTTAGTTTTGAAGAAACCAACTCTGTGAATAATATGATGTATAATCATGTCCTCTATAACTGGAAAGAAGCTTGGTTCATAAATCACACCATGTCACTGAACACAGACGTGAATAATAACGCACGTGCTTCCGGCAGTAACGGATCATCCTAATTTGCGTACAAATCAGATTTGCGGGGATCGTCTCAAAATCAATATGACCTGCGAACGATATATCAAATGTTTTTGTTATGCCACCGGAGACGGGTGGCACACAGTGTTCGGACCGTCCGTCGATCCGTTCGTCCGTCTGTCCGTCCGTCCGTATGTCAGTCAGTCCGTCACACGTTTTGGTTAACCAGGTCGTAATGCATCAGTCAATGTGAATCCCCGCATCCCCCCTCCGGGGGAGGGGCGGGGCTTTACCGGGGCATACACCGGGGCTTTTACCTTTCATGATGCCCCGCAGTGCGGGGACTTTACCGGGGCTTTTACAAATGGGCCGGGACACACCCCGGGGGTTTTACCGGGGTTTTAACCGGGCTTTACCTGGGCATACCCCGGGGCTTAACATTTCATGATGCCCCGCAGTGCGGGGCTTTTACCGGGGCTTTCACAGCAGCGAAAATATAAGCCCCGCTATTCCCCCGGAGGGGGGGTGCGGGGACTTACATTGACTGATGCATAACAGTTTCTCAAACTGGCCATAGCATCTACATACGTTGCTTTTATTATTATACATGTATGTAGCTTCATTCTATCTTCATGAAAGAGGGGGTGTTTCATTGTAGAGAGATCAACACCACAGGGATTGAAAATTCTAATTGACATTGACAACTACACTTTTAAAATTTGTGAATATTTATTTTAAAGGCATTAATTTTCTAAATACAAATAATACTGGTCAGGGCCGTAGCCAGGATGAGGCAGACGAGGCAGCCGCCTTGTCTCAGATTTTGCGTATCAGAGGCCATATACTACTTTTTATGATTTTTACACTCGATCGTTTTGCGGTATGTTTGAATTTATGTAAAAAGTTGAGGCGAACTGTCGGTGCATGCTGGGTTGTTGACTTAGTGGTTTTTTTTCACTTGACGCCAATATACATTGTTGCTGGAAAAAATAACAATAGCACATGTGTGCCCACCTCCCCTCGACATTTTTTTTCTGGGGTGACTTTGTTTTTTTTGTTTACTTCCAACCCCAATGTTGCTGGAAAAAATAACAAAAGCTCATGTGTGCGCACCTCCTCTCGCCAATTTTTTTCTGGGGTGTTGACTTTGTTTTGATTTCTCTTCCAGCCCGAATGTTTCTGGAAAAAATAATAAAATCACAGGTGTTCCCACCTCCCTTCGCCAATTTTTTTTCTAGGGTGTTGACTTAGTGTTTTTTTTCAATACGCCAATGCTGCTGGAAAAATAACAAAAGCACATGTGTGTCCACCTCCCGTCGCCAATTTTTTTCTGGGGTGTTGACTTTGTTTTATTTTCACTACGCCAATGTTGCTGGAAAACATTTGCGATTTCAGGGCATTATATTTAATGCCGTATCCGGTGGTTCATGTTCATGATCAGTTTTCTTATCACATTTTGGCGCTAAACAAAAAATATGTGGCAAACAGTGCAGATCCTGATGAGCCAGCTCGTTACGAGCCGGCTCATCTGGATGTACACTGTTTGTCAATACCACTATACATGCATGCGATGTTTAAAGGGTTAATATTACATGTACATTCGTGAAGTTATAGTCTGATTTATTAATTACTAATTACAGGGTGATGGTGTATATTGATAGACCAGCCCGTCGGTGCCTCGCGGTTTTGCAGGGCTCCGACGGGCGGGTCCATCAATAGACACCATCACCAATTACAGTTAATATACGGTTTACCACTACCTCGGCCCAACCCTTCATAGGACTTGAATCATTGTCGGGACTCAAATATAAAACATGTGTATCAAACAGTGCAGATCCTGATGAGACGGCTCGTTAAGAGCCGGCTCATCTGGATGTACACTGTTTGCCAACACCACTATATAGGCCTGTAAGGTTAAAAGGGTTTATATTACATGTACATTTGTGATATTATAGTCTATGATTTATTAATTACTAATTACAGGGTGATGGTGTATATTGATGGACCAGCCCGTCGGTGCCTCGCGGATTGACGGAATGAGCCAATCTGATTGGTTCATTCCATCATTTTGCGGGGGTCCGACGGGCGGGTCCATCAATGGACACCATCACCAATCACAGTTAATACACTGCTTACGGCCACCACCTCGGCCCAACCCTTCAGGAGTTCGAATCATTGCCGGGACTCGTAGAAAATGTGTGGCAAACAGTGCAGATCCTGATGAGACGTTTTGATCATTAAGAGCCGCCTCATCTGCATGTACACTGTTTGCCACTACCACTATACATGAATGAGGTTAAAAGGGTAATGTTACATGTACATTTGTGAAGTTATTCTCTATGATTTATTAATTAATAATTACAGTTAATACACGGTTTACCACCATGTATGTATTCAGTATGTGTCGCCGGGAATCGGCGCACCACTGCCCCCCCCCCCCACCCCGCATCACCCTATATTTTAATTCAGTCTCATAACGACATTTATTTGTTTTTATGCCAAATTATGGCACCACCCATCACATTGCTTCAAGAAAATATTGGGATGAAAAAAAAGTTTAAGCAGTGTAAATATTTTTTTTATTTTTCAGTTACACATGTACACATTACATGATGAAACATATTTAATCAGTGTTAATGTGATACATATGCATGTAAGCATGTTTCCTAGTCATTTACAAAACAAATACATGATTTGGAATGTTTTGAGACACCCCCTCAGCAACTGTCGCACACGTATCCGATAAACACCAAAGCTATCCGTTACTGACTAATTCAGTGCGTTAGGTAAACAAGGAATTATGCGAGGAAAACATTGGAATAAACTAAAAAAGTAACCCAATTTGGAAAGAAGACACTTTTTCCTGTCTATTGGTACCAGGTACTTGTCCAAAGGTTCTACTTTAAAGACGTATGCAGCAATAATCTTCTTAGCTATCCGCTAAACACTAAAGAACTGTAGCACGCAGCATACCAACCACAGGTGATTCTAGCATGTCTTGGATGGTCAATTATTATTTGTATATACAGTGAGACCCCGGTAGTACACGCTTCACTATAACACGGTTTCGGTTAGTACACGGTTGTGCCTTGGTATATAAAATATGTGTTTAATTTGTAACAGACTATCGTCAGAAATCGTGTTATATTTGCGATCATATTGCTGCCAAAAGTGGTATTATATTGTTAACTATTGATTGCGGTATGTATTATCTCTGTGTGTTTGAAGTTAAGAAATAAAGGTAGTACTTGCATGTACATACATTAGTACAATTCCGCATTTCCTCCTCTTCCAACGTCATTTATAGAAAATACTCAGTAACATCAAACAATACTACAAGGTCCGATTTTCTTTTGAAGTCTGCCAGAAACCAGAACACACATATCATCAGCTGATTACTCCATGACTCAACATTCCTTTCATATCTAAAGCCACAGACAATTCCGCATGAACTCTGAATTTTGTGTCGAATTTTCAACACCATTTACGGAAAATATTTTCGAAATCAATATGGGCGAAATATGGCGACAGATCTGCGTATAATCCAGTGTTTTTTTTTAATCTATTCCTTTCGGAATACACATTTACGGGTATGAAATTATTAAATAATTAATTTTTATTTTTGTTATTTCTCAATGAAAGTATATGTTGTGACCACTCATTTGAACCGTCTCAACGAGACGGTTTAAATGGTGCATAGAAGGAACATATTTTTCCACAAACATAAGCGTATCCTCAGCATGAAATGAGTTACTGCATGATTTCCCCATGATGCGATGATGAAAGTCGCACGTTCGTGACGTCTGCGGCACTTCAAAAGGCGTGTTGACCAATCAGTAACATTTCAAAACATAGCCTAAAGGTCACACAGTTTACAGCCTCGTGCTGAATGATGTCATACGATAAACACCTGTTAGTTGACACGGCTGACTGGGTGTTATCGATTTTTTGCACAAAGCAACACACACATCTCGTCTGTAATATGTGTCGGGTGTAATGGCATCTCGGATTTGGAATTCATATCCCCTGGCACTATTAAAATAGAATCGACTTCTGCAAATTACGTTGACAACTGACATAAATTTCGGAGCAGACACCGTATTTTGCCGATATTAAATTTCAAAATCGGTCCTATTTTCCGTAAATGGCATTGAAATTGACATAAATTTCAGACTAGTCCATTTATAAAAAAAGGGGTGTACAGGTCTGTGGCGTTGAAAGGGTTAACATAATGACCAGCTGGGGTTTGAGTATACACAGATTGCAACGCATGAGCTTTGGGCTGATGGAACAGGATGTCGGTAATTGGGTCATTGCGTCATCGATTGATGATGGCTACACGTGTTTACAATAATGCATTGCATGGACCTACATATAGATCTACTAGTGTTTCCCCAGGATGAAAAAGGGGCAGGGTGCTAGCCGAAAAAAGGGCACTTCAGGCACGGCGGAAGACGATAATTATTGGGGGGGGGGGCGAAGTTTCGAGCGGGCCGGAGTTTGCTAGGGGGGTCCGGGAGCATGCCCCCCCCCCCCCCCCCCCCCCCCCCCCCCCCCCCCCCCCCCCCCCCCCCACCGGAAAACCCCCCCGAAAATTTTGAAACCAAAGTGCAGAGCTGCCAACTGTTACGATTTTTCCGTATTTGTTCCGGAAAATACGTTAGAAATACGGAAGTACGGATAACAATTAAAAAGTACGATTTTTGAAAAAAATCAGCGCGGGAATATCTGGAAATAATAATTTTGTTTCACAATTCTGCCAATAAATCCTATTTTTTTATTTACCCGTAATCATACTCGCCGAGGTGCTTACCATTTCGATTCTTGTTGTGTAGTAATAGTAATTTCAAGCGCTCAGCGATATTGATTTATTCATCACGTAAATTCATAAAATGTCGGCTCCAAAGCGTGCAGCCAACGAATTTGGGTATTTTTTATCGAAAGAAGTTAGGAGAACACATCTGTTCATCAATGATTACAGCGAGACATGGCCCAATTTGGTCCTGTCAAAGCGCGGTGATGAATTTGCGTCTTGCAAGCAGTATAATTGTGATTTTTCGGTTGGCCGAAACGAGGGCCAATGCTCTAAACAAGTTAATTTATGCATATAAGTGAGTACTGATTTGTGTTCCGGAAAACATATGTGATGTTCCGGAAAATAGCCTCCTTTTCTCTCCATGTTCCTCATGTGACCGACATGGGGTTGGCAGCTCTGAAAGTGGTCTGAAACGCCATTTCCTGCATGCTCAGCAAAGTCTGAGCACATACTATGACTCTCATTTTGTCCTATATTTTAATGAAATAACCAACAGTTATATAATTAATGGGTGGGTGGCACGCTAGATGGGTCCGGGGGCATGCTCCCCTGGAAATTTTGAATTGCATTTGTTTCTGCATTGTTCCTATTGCAACTATCACTCACCTTTGTCAAATGTCAGAGCATATACTGACATAGATCTAGTGGTAATAATCATAATAATAAACAAATATATCAAATTTGTTATTGTTGTTTCATGTCCGCTTTTCAGGCGCTTACTTTTCGCCCCAATCTCTCTACAGCCACACAAACAGAGAACAATTTGTAAGGATTTCTTTCATGACTATTTGGTTGGCGCTGAAAAGTGCCGTTTGGTTGGCGCTAGAAAGTGCCATTTTGTTGGTGCTGAAAGTGCCTTTTCAACATATTCGTCTGGCCTTTTTTGATAACCAAAGTCGGGTTGCCCGCTCAAAATCCAAATAGTGGGAACATCTGTGGATATATTGTCGGTGGACATGCCAATACGGTATTCGCTGTATGACGTGATACAAATGTGTGAAAATTATTTGTCGGTGGACATCGACGCTGGACAAAACAAATCTTGATCAATTAAATGTCTAAGTCTCAGATATAAATTACACGAAAAACAGCGGCTGACGGGTCGATCACGATGATCGGTCATTCGGCCGATACAAAATTTAGCATCAAGTGCGCCTAGTAACACACACTTGGTTACCGCTTTTCATTCGCCAATTGCGCAGAGAAAACATGCCGCTCTAAACCAGTATTGATTCAGTTTCATATAAATCATACACGCTATACTGGGCCAAGGTGCCATCTCGTTTTATCTCTCCGTGGGGCGCGGGGCGCGAGTCATGTGAGGTGGGAATTGACTTTCATATTCTGGGATTTGTTAGCGATTACGTGTAAGTTTATACAGACAAAACTAGGTCACATGTTTTGTAATTTGGGCGTAGCGGGGCGGGTAGATTTGGATTTTAGGGCAGCAGGGCGGGGTTTTGCCGGCTGTAAACCGGGCAGGGCGCAGCGCCCTCCTAAACCTTGCTAGGGGAAACACTATCTACATTCTACATGGATAAATTAAAAAATAAAACTTGACGGTAACAATTCTTGGTCGATTAAATATATTTATTACATGCAAAGATAACAGTGAAAACATTACATATGACATAGATAGAAATTTATGGCATATTATTGGCGACGTCGTACATTCGCAAAGTGTACATGTATTTGATGTTGACATGATGCGTCTTGGGCGAGTACGAATATTGCACGGTTCGGATAAGCAACACGGAAGGGCGTATGTCGCCGGACTTCCGTGCAATAGAGGGGTCGCACTGTACATGAACACCTTTCTAAACAATGTACAAAACAATTAAAATGTGCCCGGGTGTAAATATAATAGTACTTAGAAAGGTACAAAACTCGCATTCGCCACCATTGTAACAAAAAGCCACGCGATATAGACAATTGGAACTCGCCTATACAACGCATTACAGCGTGTCGAAACTGCTGCTTGGGGTGGGTTTTTGAGATAGATTTTACAGTTGCTAATACATTAACATAAATCTCAAAGATTTTGAGTATAAACTGCACTAAAAACGTGTCTCACTAACCTAAATTCGCTTTTTAAAATCGTACACGTTCACTTCCGCATTCTCAATAACTATTAGCCGCCATCTTTGAAAATAGTTCAATCACATGCATGCAGTGGTTTGGTTGGTTACTGGAGACTAACGTCATTTCCATCAGGGTTGGCAATTTCCCGGGAAATAAGAATATTTCCCAGGACGGCGGGAAATACCGGGAAATACTGGGAAATACCGGGAAATATGAATCTTGGTGGTCTTTTTCATTCCAAAATGTCAAGATGAGTCTCTATATTCCTTTTTCATTCCAAAATGTCAAGATGAGTCTCTATATTCCCTTATATCTACTATGGTTTATATCTGTGTAGACTGATAAGCCTACATGTTAAACATTCTGCAATAAAAAAAGAAATAATAAGTTTATTTAGAGAAAAAAAAATCATTATTTTCTAGACAATTTTCTTCCCTATATACAAGTCTATATGTAATATTTGCCAACTGTATATTTTATTGTATATGAGAGCACCCCTCATTGCTATAGTGACCTGCCACTAATAAAAGCTGCTTTTGGAATTTTGAGAAAATCCCTGTTGATAACGGGGATAATCCATGTACAGTGCAAGTGTAATTGTTTTACAGCTTGACATGACCATATACAGATTACCTGGGTTCTTATTATACAGTATGACACAAAAGGTGTGACAGAAGGCTGACAATTAACAGCCTGTTGTCATAGTCTGATGGTTTATTTAAGTATATTAAAGTCTCATCAATGTACATGAAAATAAGTAGACATTAGTAGGCTTTTGGCTAATTTTAACGATTTTAGGTACTGTATCGCATACGTACATGTACCATCGTGGCCCATAGTCTTCACGTTAAATAAATGTCATAATAATAATACAAATAAGTAATACAAATGCAAAGCATAAAACATAAGTACATTGTCAGTCATATAAGACTTGTAAGAGACTGTGTATGCACATCATGCATGCCAAGATCATTTATTCTCATTTCTTGATACCGAATATTAGTGTGGGAGAAGGTTGACAATTAACAGCCTGTTGTCTAAACATAGTCTGATCATGATGACGTTATCCTTGTGAATTGTATCTAGCAGACACTCAGATGCTTCCTAACAAATGAAGAAGTAATTTACAAAAAAATGATACAACCAAAATATAAATGTCATGGTTGTCAAATATTCCACCTGATGAGTACCCCTAGTTGGGAATGAAACAGATCTATACATTGTAATTAACCCCTATATCTAATTATTAAGTTGTTGATTGTTTAATTAACTATTACTGAGCTTAAAACTTAATTTAAATAACTTTAATTATCAAAAAAATAACATCAAAACTCATATTTCCCAGTATTTCCCACTTTGGGGAGTATTTCCCGGTATTTCCCGGCCAACCCTGATTTCCATTAGTCAATCAAATCCGTGCGTGTCACGTGATTCGATATTTTCAAAGATGGCGGCTAACATTCATTTTTAATCAGGAAGCGAAGGTGCTAAAACGCGGTACGAAGCACAAAAATTACTGAAACGCGGACTTTTTATAAACTACGGTCGATAATTTTCATGCGTCCTGCGTACTCGGATTATTATTTTTGCGTCATAGACGCAGGACACAGGGGTAACTGAATCTCTGGCCTACCAGGGAACATCTGTGGGATATGAAATTCACCCTTTCAAAATGCCAAGTCCTACACATCTCCAAGTCAAAACACCGTATTCCCACAAAATACCAGCTACACGGCGGCATATTTCTTTATACGCCATTTGAAAACAGGAGTATTATTAATCGTGACTTCATGACGGCTTGCTTTTGTAAAGTGGTATCTCGAAATCGCCACGGCTTTGAGGAAGATTTTCAATACTTTCTATGGGCAAAATTGCATTAATATACATACACGTTATATTGTTAATTATACTCTCAAAATTGATTATTACCTTATCTCAAGTGCCTATTCTTTGTAGTATCTCTCCAATATCCATTTAATTTTTTTTAATAAATCAAAACGTTCTTCCAACACTGAACTGCATAATTGATTAGTTTCCAGTTGCTTGAAAATGGGTGTAAATCTATGCCCGGATAAAATATAGTGACAATTTTACGTGTATTACTTATTAGCGCAAAGGATTAATTCTACAAAAATGGATATTAAAATACTTTTTGATTGAAATTTAATTTAAACTACAAACTATATATTTCGTTCAGAAATGCATGATTTATTTGACTATTACTCATGCTTATGATAATAGTAGGGTTCCTTGCCCGTTGTTGTACTTTATTTGTAGGGACCCGCCACTGTCTTATCTCTCAACGTCAAATAATTATGGTGGAATAACGACCGTAGAGCAGTATAGGCTATAACTATATAGACACACGTCATTGGTGCTATTGACTTAAATGTGTTATATACTGTCAGGGCTAGTATGTAACTCACTACGGGAAGGTTTGTGTGTATCTGACACGGTTCATTTAGTGGGTATACCGATGGTACGGTAAACCAGTTTACTGGTTCGAGTTCCGTGTCAGTTCACATTTCTTTCTCCCTGTTGTAATAGGCCGGTGCGCAAAATTGCTTAAGATGTTATTGCACATTTTTTACCCTAGTCATTATTTACACAATACTTTCTGAAATACAACAATCTAATGCATAGTGCAATTGAATGAAAATTTATTCGTGTAAATGCCTTTTCAAAAGAGTTAATTGAATGGAATGTTATTAGTAGGGGTGGAAAGGAAAAATAAAAACAAAATTTTAAATTATTGTGAGTTATTGAGAGTGGGGGCTGTGTTGAGGGCACAATGTTGCTAGGGGTCTGCGGGCATGCTCCCAACGCCATTTCCTGCATTCGCATAAACTTTGAGGGCGTGAATATGAGTTTATAATATTCATTTTAGCATAAGGCTGATTCACTCCAACAGTTACATACTTATTGAGAGGGCCAGAACTCTCCAACAAAAAGTTGACAGTTCAGATGTTCGTGCGTTTTATTTTTATACGACCGTTTTTAAAAAACGGTACGTATCATAGTTCGTGTACACAACTCCTCCGAAACCGTTCAGTCGATCGATCTGAAACTATACACACGTCTTCTACACATATTGAAGATGTGCACCTTGGCCAGATACAGGTCACTGGAAAATATTGGCATACGATAATTCGGTCCGATCTGGAACAGTATTGTCATATTTTGAACATAAATGACTTTTAAAATGTTGTAATTTATTAATTGTAGCGCACGTTGAAAAGGTAAGTTAATACTAAAGTGTGTATCTGCAAAGGATAAAACAAGTATATACATTTAAAAAGTTCATTCACCACAGGAAAAATGTGGAAAATCAGCATCCAAAATGTGATTGATCCTTCGTTTGTGTACATGGGGGTTAAATGTGTCCAAACTACTTATTACCTTTTGTCATCACCCTTATAAGGTCAACACAACTACCTTTTATCGCATTAAACCTGTTGACAGCTTTCACAGCTGTGTATTGTGGCTGCTGCAGTAAACATGGAATGACCTAGTTTCGAGATAGGGTAAATTCGATTGGTTTGTATGCTACTCAAGTTAGTTATTCTTTTTAAAACAAATCAACTGGGATGTGTAATATTTCAGCACATAAAGTTTATGGCATAATGGTGTTTTAAAGTCACATTGTCTGAATAATATATGCAAAAAAAACCACTGATTATGTAAGAAACAATGTGACAAACGCTTGTAGTCGGCACTAACTAAAATGAGGAATGTGTATCGGCCGTATTCACACACCAGCATGACCAGGGCAGACACGAATGTAATGAGCAAAGGAATGGATGAAAATAATTACAGAATTTTTTTTAAGAATACACTGTTGTATTTAAATACACCCATTAACATGTTTAAGGCGATTGGATATGCTGAAAAACATCTGCAGTACGTATGCATGATTTCGACGGCATCGGGTCTGGTACCCGGGAACAATACTAGAATAGCCAAATCGTTCCGAAACCCATTAGATCAGGTAATGTAACGAGTTAGTGACGTCCATAACTTTAGCGTCTGGAAAAAATGTAAATAATCGGAAATTTGTAATTCCTATGGTAAGTTTTTATCTGAATTGAATAGTTTTCTTACTTTATTGATTTGTTTTGTTTGAAATTTGCTGTTCCACTGAATGAAGGAAGCACATGTCGTTAGGTGTTCCGAAACTAATTGATCGAGGCTATTGTAGAGAGAGGTGTCACATACCTGAACTGTACAAGGGAGGTTTCAAATAAAATAACAATCCATAAAGAACTGTGTTTATAATAGGAACACAGAGCTGCCAATGACTCAGATCAAGGACTTACTTACTCGGTGCTCCTATGACTAGTGTAGGTTACTTTTATAATAATGGTGAAATGAAATATTTGTAACCTAACTTATGCATCATTTCAAATGTTAATTAAATTAGTGGAAAGTTTGTTGATGAAAATGTGTGTAAAATAGATTATGACTCATAAACTTTACAAAAGTATTGCAAACAAAAATAAAATAAAGGAATCAAATGATCCCGAATATAAAGTTAATTACTACTGGGAGCCCTGTGAACATGTCCAACGCATACATGAATGATTGAAGTAGATTTCACAAAACACAGCAATTCATGAAATTTAGTTATTATTTTATTTTATTAAATTTTTATATGTATATTACAAAACAACACAAATAGTTATAAATCCAACATTAAGTTATGACATCTCCGGAAATTTCATCTTCACATTCTACAGCGGCGAGCAGTGCGCCACTTCAATTTAGTATTAATATATAGCAGGAAAATGGTCGGTCCAATCATACTGCCTTTGGGTATGCCGCCAGTTATCTCTTTCAACTGTACTATTGCTGTATTTACTTTAACAATCATTTAACACATCGTCAATGCATTACTGTTATTATATCCAGATAAAATGTGCACAACTGTCGAAATGACCACCTATTATGTGGAAATGAATCGGTGAGTGGGAGAATGCAAGGGATGCTATTATGCAGCCGCCACATTGCACTAAATCCATATTTGCCAGTAAAATAAGCCAAGAGGAATACGGCATATTCTTATATGTTAATTACATACCTGTCAGTCTGTCCAAGATTTGTTTAAACTAACATGATGAAATCAGTGATAAAATCAACATGCACTAATTTTTCACGAAAGGTAGAAAACAAAATAATATTATACTCGTTCTTAAATTGTATTAGAGAGAATATTTTTTAATCTGCATAGCCGTAATAATGGATAGGTTTACATGATACACACATATTTTATCAGAAAGTTTGAATTTGAAAGGTGTAATAAAAAAAATTATTAATGTTTTTTTTTTATTAATTATAAATCATATAACGCATAAAATAATATAATAACAATAATAATAAAGTAATTTTAAAGAAAAGAAACATTTAAAAAACATTTATGTTATGTATTTTACCATAAATTATGTCCGTCTCGAAGTTTCCTTTTCCACAAGAAACAAGAAAGATAGTGGAAATGTGGTGACTGGTGACAACACTCGGATCGAAAACAAGTCAGATCGGCTTGAAATGAGACACTTTAAGGATCATTTAATACTGACATATTAGTAATATATGTATATAAATGTAAGTTATGTGATAGAAAATGAATATGTATGTACCCAATTTTTGATGATTTTTAGAAAAATTGAAAAGTGCCTATTTACTTCATATGTCAATCATGACTCAGTATGTCAAGTCTGAGTCATGTTTTCACTGACTAGAGTATTTTGTACCGTATTTACCGTAAATTTGCTGACATCCTTTATTTTCGGACAGCTCATTTTGTAGAAAATTAATTATTTTCATGTACTCTTAATTTTCGGACGAGCAAACATTTGATAATATTCTCAAATCGTAAATTTTCGGACACGAAAATAGGTAAGTGCGCCCATAAAAGTTGTTGTAGCTCAAATTGACATGTCCTGTTTCGCGCTTACTTTCCGCGGCACCGTATAGGCCAGAATGGTATAATGAAAACATTTTTAATTAAAGTTGTTTACTATGTTACGTTATGTTATAGTACATGTATACCTAAAACAGACTATGTTAATCCAATTAGTCAAATGCCGAGATTGTTTGATCGTAGTCAGGTACTTAAATTGAATTAGCAATGTATATTTGCACGGCGTGCAAGGTCTTAGAGCCAGTGCGGCCGTTAAACGTAAGCACGAGTCAGTAAGTATATTTGCAATCGTAATTAATTTTTGAGTAGCCTAGTACGGTAGCTGGACATAACGGACCCTGGACATGACGGACCCGATTTCTGGACATAACGGACCCGATTCCTGGTAGACATAGACTACCGTAGTACACATTTGTATCTCGTATATTTGCTGATACTGGAAAATCATTGATTCTCTTTTCAGCACCCGACCGATCTGGCCCCTTTACAGTGGATTATACGGAATGCCAATTGTAGCATTGTACACATAGTATATGAATAAAAATATGATATTAAAAACAAGCAGACCACAGCTGATTCCAGCCTATTTCATCAACATTGCAAAGTATACTTTAGGCCTTTTTTTTTTAATTACTTGGTTTACTGATCCGCCGCACCTAATTTTGCCGATTTAGAAAAAAATTAAAATTGGCATCTCAATTTTTATTTAATTTCCGCCGCCGACCACAAAGTCCGTAAAAGGAAATAAAAAAATATTGACTTCGTCAATTTTTCGTCTCACGTTCGCGCCGATCCACCGCCGACCACTAAATCTGAAGAAAAAGCATCGACATCGCCATATTTTCGTCTCCGGGTCCGCGACGTTTCGTCTTATGTGATCGGTATGAAGTTAGTGCTCGCATTTTATTAATTAAAGCGTTTATTGATACGGATCAACCTCGCTCGCTCCTGCCTACAGCACTTATCTTTATTTAAGTTTCATTAATAAATAGTCATGCTTTAGAAATCGTATCGGTCCCGTTATTATTCGTTGATTATATGATCAGCCAACTCATGCACAATAGCGACATGTTCAATGTTCATCAGCAGATAGTCGACAGGTTACGACAGGTCCATAAGTAGCGGGGGGGGGGGGTATATATTTCTCAATAACAAAACATGAGAATTGTCTCGCGATCTCGCCTTCTGCTATTGAAAATAAGTTTGGCTCCAACTCTATTCTGTCTGAAAATTCGGGTTTGTTTTGCTCATACATGTGTCAAAAGCATGCATGTTGAAATTGCGCATGCGTGTGTGTAGTCCATAGTTCCAACAGTCGTGCGAGATCGAGAATCAAAAACGTGCTAGCGCATCCATATCCATGCTAGTTATTCCACATTGGAGAGCGGCGCATTGCCAAATGAGACGTATGTTGTTATACACGCTTGCCCCATTGTCATGCAGTGGAATTGGTATCAACGTATTAGTTCGTTCCACCGTGTGATCGAGTAGCAAATTCTGAGGTACGCAGTTTTTAATAATCTATCGCCATATGGTAGTATTGTACATGTAATATCGTGATATCGTAGTATGTACTCGATAGCGATATTACGATGGCCTAAATGGAAAACCGTAGTGGAGGGTAAAACATTGGGTGTGTCAATGCCTACGATGTGATACAGTTAAAAATTATATCTAAAATCAATTGTCGGTTCGCCGCTCCCAACTTGAACCCCAGACAATGTCGCTGCCCTTGGCATGCAATGGGCCTCACTATCGTCGGAACAAGCTGTGCCCGAGAGTCGTCCACCGCACATACAGCGTGGATACATAAACAATTCTCCCGTTTTAAACGGGCGTATAAAACATATGTCGCCGTACACCCACCCCCACCCCCCACAACTAGCACACTTGCGACATATCATTTTCGGTCTAGGTGCACACCTGATGGTGTTTACAATCATCTGTTGGTAATCCAGTTTCACGTGCAAAGTGTGACTGTAGAAAGAATTTGGCAGGAACAAACGTATCTCAACCACGCTATGTAGTCGCTCACGTCATCGCATCGCCAATAAATTGATATTTACCATTAATAGCTTGACATAGTGCATTTTCATATGTGTTTGATCTCTTGATAAAGCAAGATTTGGCAGCACATGATCATCTCCAAAGACGATTCTCCTATTTTGTCAAAATATGGTTTTGTAAAGAAATACCAATGTATTCAAATTTTCTTTTCACATTTGTTCATTTCTTAATACAATAGGTTTGGAAACACCCCCCGAGAATCGTCTCCTTCGATGATTCTAATGTTTTGTAAAAAAAACAAAACATACATGTATTGATGATTTTTGTCACATTTGAATGCTTTCTTAATAATAACACATGTTTTGAAAGCACGTGAGATTTATATTTTGTACGAATAATAGCATTATTGTCGAGCCCGCTTGCGGAATGCGATACATATATAGTGATCACAATGACGTCCGGGTGTCCGTGCTTATTTTTAATTGTTGACAGTATTATCAGCGAAAACAGGCGATGTGACATGGAATGAAATGTCGAACCTAGCCCATAGTCATTCAATGGGGAAACTGCTGGACCGGGCAAACGTTTGACATATTCAGAAATGAACAATTTAATTTGTGTTTCTCGAGTCGGGTGGAGAGGAAATACGATCGATTACACACCGTGAAAATCTTGTTGGAACGTAAATGTCAATTGTCACGTACACCATTTCAGTTTACCGCCGTTACATCAGCTGTTATTCTAAGTATGTATGGTCGCGACGTTAGGGGCATTTCTTTCCTTCATTTATAAGGGATGGGTTGTGGCCTAGGGGTAGAACATCTGACTTCCAATCTGGAGGTTGTGGGTTCAAACATCGCCATATCCATCAAAAATATACTTTCATAGTATATTCATCCCACTGGTCTGTCAGATGAGACCGTGTTCCCGTGTCTATATGACATTAGCTGGGACGTTAAACCCATTCACTTTCACTTTTTTTCCTTCGTTTATACTTGTAGAAATAATTAAAAACTTTAAAGTTCTTTTCCACCCCGTGAAGGAACGTGAATTTATTCCTCTAAATATTCGTTTTCTTGACATGTCCACGCGATAAGACGAAAACGTTAATTTACATAAAAAATAAATAAATTACCATCGATTGCAAAACGTGATTATAATACCGTATTATACACATTTTTTACACAGCGACTTCAAGTGTTTTTTGTCTTGAAACCGTAGACAAGCCATAGTCATTTTTGTGACCGTTGCCCCTAGAGGTTTGTAGTGGTGGACCGATAGTATCTATGCATCGTTTAGCTTGTGCGCAGTTGATGGCATTTTTTTTTAGTAACCTCATATCAAACCGGAAGTTCGGAACAAAAGCCGTGTCATGGGTTTTCGCGACCATTACTTTTTCACTTCCACATCGAAAAAGGCAGCGTTAAGTAGAGCTGGCCGTTTTTGGTGTAAAATTAAAGTGCAAAATTGTTGTTTAATGATGCCTCTGTGTGTTTGTGGGTCCTTGTTGATTCATTTTGAATATATGTTCAACAAATCAATACAAATAATAATTCAACTCCAAATCACAATGTTATTATCAATCAAATTGAACTGCATCATCACCCGTACAACGAGAAAACTGCCATCTACTGTTGTTGCAGAATGTTCAGTAGTTTCTTCAATATGCCATAGCTTGCCGTATGATCTTTATAGTATTTGGTGTTGCAACCAACGTAGGCCCTGATTAGACATCATTGCAGCCTCACAATGTGTAGTCCTGATCAGCCTGCACATTCATACATTCCGATCGTTGCTAATTAGCCCTAGACTAAAAGTGGCAACCAGCGTATGCTCAGATCACATTGTGGCACACCAGATTCACTTAGCTGACCCCAAAAGTAATATGATTAGCTCTAATCTTATTACTTTTTTAATGGGGCATAACAGGATTTAGCTCTCAAGTAGCAGAGGGCCGAATAATGTACAGGAGGGCCAAGCCATGTAATGTCGGCATTCCGGTAAGGATGAAAGCCGATCATTAAATTACCCATCGCTTGCTCCCAACCAACCACCCACCATGGACGTGAGACGAACGCCGTACTTAACCAAAATATGAATAAAGATACCAGAAGTAGACATTATCACATTGTTTAATTGATATTTATGTCACAATGTTAGCATGCATTCCTACATTTTAAGTACATTTTGTTATACCGTATGTCCTAAATTTCCTATGTTGTGCAGAACGTGAATTTTATTTTTTGCTAATCTCCTACCATAATTTTTCCTCGATTTTTATTTTTATTTTTTTTCGCCCGCCCGCACCAAATTAAAAAAAATATACTTTGAGGGAGAAATTTTCACTTTTATGATAAATTTATTAATTTTTATTATACTGAATTTATTACATTATCACAGCCAATTTGGCTGTGATAATGTAATAAATTCAGTATAATAATTCTGCATACTTTTAATCATGAAATATATGCATTTGTTAGTTCTATATGAAATAATGCATTTCAGGAAAAATAAATGATTACTCCCTCAAAGTATACTTTGCTAGTAAAGTATACTTTGCAATGTTGATGAAATAGGCTACTGAACAATATTTATTTGCATATTGATTGAATAAATGCGTACGCATGTTATGCCATGCGTCGTTGAATGTTTGGACCTAATTTGAGAGAGAGAAATTGTACGGCTAGTACGATACTCCGAACGGGATACACATCAAGTCGACATATATGCAATCATGGTGCTCATTCCTTTATCATACAGTCGTCTCCTAATTATGTAAAGCCATTTAATTAATAACATGTTTGCTACAGGGATATAATTATGGATTAGGCGCCGCGGATACGTCTCTCACAATCGTAATTTTAAACTGTATCACATCGTAGGCATTGACACACCCAATATTCTACCCTCCACTACGGTGTTCCATTTAGGCCATCGCTATGGAGTCGATACTACGATATTACATGTACGATACTACGATATGGCCATAACACTACAATATTATATCGTAGCATATTGTAAGATATTCACCTTGGTGTTTTTATGCGGGGCGAAAAACCCAAAAATATTACCTTTTTAAATGTTTTCTACATTTGTGTATGCAATACTATATACAGTCAAACCTGTCTTAAGCAGCCACCCAAGGGAAGTGACAAAACTGGCTGCTTAACAGAGGTGACCTTAATAGAGGGTTGTGTTTTCAGGTACATTTCAGGTAAATTTGTAAAATTGAAATGAAGATAAAGATAACATAGACATGTATGTTGACTTGATAATACAAATGTAATAAATAATATTAATGATTAATTTAGAGTACCATATATTGATTAAATATGTATGTTTTAATGCAATATAAATGTGTATCTTTATATTTATTTAATGTTTTAAAAATTGAACCTGAACATGTAATGAGCGGATTTCTTCTTAACAAGTAACAAATATTTAGTTGAATTATATCATTTAATGAAATAAAAAATGTATCAACAAATAAAAACAAATAAAAACACCAATGTTCACGTTTTTGTTGTTATTTTACAGCCTATTGCAACTGCTGCATTAATCTGCAAGACTCGTATTGTAGACAACTTACTTATTGTACTACTTACTTATTGTACTAGATAATAATCGGAAATGGTGTGGGATAAGCTATGGGATTTATTTTTTTTGTCGGGTATTGGTCAAGTCGAATTTGGATTCATTTCCAATTGTGTATGTAAATAATGCATAGGCAATGTCAGCAAAAGCAGTCAATAAGTGCGACATTCGGCTCATATTCGACATATGAGGCCATTTACACTCGGTCCTGGGCAATACACACAGCTATTCGTGTTTTCAATTGTCAATTTGGTAATTGGCAATGGGCTGTTCCTTTTGACAACATTTGTGTCGGTAACCTATAGAAATTACGAATCGACGGACAAGGGTGCAAGAACCCGGATGCGATAGGCTGTTCTTTCAATAATGCGCCGACAGTTCGGGCAACACAATTTGCACCTGTGAAACATACCGTCTCAATATCGCCGACGCGACAACATGTTTGGTGTTTTAATTACCCGCATTCACTGCTGACATCATTGTTAATTCGGGCTTCGGTAACGACCGCCGCAGGGTACATTGAAATCGGGATTAGCGGTGACCGTTTAATGAAATTGGATCACTAGTTTGGGACGATAATTAATGACCGCTGGCCGCGTTAGACGAGTGACCGTTGAATGAAAGCGTTTTATATAGCAAAAATGCGCGGGGGAATTTGAAGTGGCCGCTTAACGGCGGTGACCGCTGATTAAAGGTGACCGCATGAGCAGGTTCGACTGTACTTCTTTACACATCTACCTAAATTAGTATACATTTTTATCACAACAGGAGGAAGAAATAATGCTGTAGATTTTCAAATTCACAGTAAGGTTTCTTGCTTTGGTGACAGTTTCACATTTCTGCATTTTCGCTGTCTGGCCCATATTCAACGGGCGTATTTTGTGACTTACGGCACTCTTGTTAAATGCAAAACCCTGCGCCAGCGGGTGCATGAAGAATTGACAGAAAGTTGATGCCTTTGCATTTTCGCTGCAAGTCGCCCTGCGTTACAGACAGAAGTTTTGAGTTAGTTTAGTGGGTGAGACGCACCACACAAATTGATATCCCAATAAATTCTCTAAAAATATTTATTCCCACATTACATTTTCCTTTGTCTTTTTTAGGTGTTGATCAGCATACACTGCAAATATGAATCCAGCCGACAAACACAAGATGGGCCCACGGTATGTTACAATATGCTTCTAAACACGGGTCATTGTCTAGCTTTATATGAGACTCGCCATGTGATTTTGTACCTAAGTATACAGAGCTCCAGTTAAGGTGCGTAATTTGGAGGTACCGGTAAATTAAGGTGCGTAATTTGGAGGTACCGGTAAATTAAGGTGCGAATTTTAATTTAGGAGGTGCCGGTAAATTAAGGTGTGTAATTTGGAGGTGCCGGTAAATTAAGGTGCGTAATTTGGAGGTGCCGGTAAATTAAGGTGCGTAATTTGGAGGTACCGGTAAATTAAGGTGCGTAATTTGGAGGTACCGGTAAATTAAGGTGCGTAATTTGGAGGTACCGGTAAATTAAGGTGCGTAATTTGGTAAATTAAGGTGCATAATTTGGAGGTACCGGTAAATTAAGGTGCGTAATTTGGAGGTACCGGTAAATTTCTTATTTCTCATTTTTGATGAAGAAATAACAAAATTTCACCCGAAGTTGGTAACATTTCCCACCTTAACCCTTTCCCTGATAGAGACGACTTTTGACGCCTCTGTAGAAGATGTCTTTTGAAAACATTGTGGGAAAAGGAGAAATTGCTTGTAACAAGCAATTTCTCCTTTTCCCACAATGTTTTCTACTCTATCAGATAATTTAACCATCATTTGACCCAGCATTTGATTCTTTTATTCAGATGTTTTCGATTTGGATGAGTCGAAATATCGCAAAACAGGGAAAGGGTTAAAGGTACATACCCGCGCAGTAGGCACAAAATGTTCTTTATAGGAATTAAGTAAGTGTATAATTATGTCGCTATTCCACCAGTTCTAAAAATTACGAGTGCCTGCTATGCAAATATAATCCTATATTATTTATTAATTTACTGTTAGCGACGCGCGGCGGTAACGGTCTATTTTGATAATGTGCGGGGACGGCGACTTTCACAGCACGCCTTGCGGTGCGCATGACTACGCGCGCCAGTAGGCTTCCCAATATGTAAACAAGAGTATCAACATGTCGAAACGTCCGGGACGGAAATTGTATCAAACGGCGTCGGCCAAAAAAAAAAGACGAAAGGTCTAGAGGGACAGGCAGTACAGAGAGAGAGTGGTTAATATTGGCGACCATATCACCAAATGGAAAGAGTTAACGTGGAGATTTAGATTTGGACTCAAACAGATTTTTCTGATACTTCACTGCGCATGTCAAAGATGTGATATGATTGACCGTGTCACGTGACGAGTATTGGTAAAAATAGCACGAGGTCGGAAAATACCCTTTCTGGTCGCGACATATAAAATGCGATTTAACACCAATTAACACGCGCCGTAATTAAAAATAACTCGTTAGTGGGTAGACAAATGGCTCATATAAGGCATGACAGAAAATGAAAAATAGTACACTGCAGCTCCATTATAACGCGGTGGTCGGGGTCCAAGATTTCAAACCGCGATCGAATCCGACCGCGTTATAAAATTTCGGGACATGCACAGGTTACTGGTACTGCACGGGTTACTGGTATCATTCGCATTTCGGTTACCAACTATTGCGGGAATTCCATTAGCAACGGACCCATATAAAATCATGTCAAAGTAATTATTAATAATGCCTATGACATACAAACTTGTATGTATTAATGTATTAAACATATGAGTTATTTATAAAATCATGCTTATTACGTTGTATAGTGCTCGCGATAGACAGACGCTTATTACAATGTATACTACTCGCGATCAACAGACGCTTAAACGGATTAATTGATAATAAATAATGCCTATGGTCACGTGTCGTGCCTATTCATGCGGTTGATACGTGCATAATCTCAGGATGTGGGGTCACGTGATCTATTGTTTACGCTGCAAGTCATATTGATGAATGAAATTTATGATTTAAGCTAGATTGCCTTGGGCTGCAGTGTAAACAATAGACCACGTGATCCATACCCAGATAATGCTGAAACACCAGTCTATTTATAGAACGCTAAATATTACACCTGGGTGTAAAGAAAAAGAAAGGCCGAACACGCAACCATTTATTAGCGACAATTATGTGTTAACACAGATACATTGACATTACTTGGTGACAAAAAGCGGTACATTTACGTGACTGGAGAAATGGTGCTCTATGGGATTTGTGACCAGTGTAGCTTCTGATCAGGCGTTACATTGGTCGGCATGCTCCTTTGATACGACCATTACTTCGCGAATACATGTCAATTGGGATTAAGGTAATTGAATTGATTAATAAATATGCCTATTAACATGATTACCTGATTAAAGGTATTGCATTTGCTAACATACTAATAATAATCCTTTCATGGACTTTGAACTTCGTTGTTTGAATAAACTTACAGAAATCTCGAATCAACTAATTACACGATGACTACGACGTCGGACGATTTTTTTATTGATTTTTTTCTCGATTTTTTAAAAAAAAATGTGATCCACGAGAGACCCGCGTTATAATGGAGAACGCGCTATACGCAACCGCGTTATAATGGAGCTGCAGTGTAGTACAGTGTAACCTGCTGCATGGGCATGTACCTTTAACAGGAGCTCTGGAATATGTGTCTCCTGAAAATGATTTACAAAATTTACGATATTTTCCGTAAATGATGTTGAAAGTTAACAAAAAATACTTCTTATTCATCATCCATATTTTCATTCTATAGCCTGCCCATGTGGTCCACATGCCCCAGGTCATTTGTGTTAGTTTTTAGCTCGACTATTTGAAGAATATTTAGAGCTTATGTTGTCACGTCGGCGTCACCGTCACACGCCTTGGTTAAGGTTTTTAGTCAACCTTGTATATGGAATACTACTGGCCCTACACCCACCATACTTGGACAACTTCATCTCCTAGTGATGTACATCAATAACCCCTGATCTATATTTGACCTTGACCTACATTTCCTCTTAAATTACTTAGTTAATTCCCCTTGGTTAAGGTTTTTAGTCAAGCTTGTACATGGAATACAATTGTGCATACAGACACCATACTTGGACAACCTTTTCTCATAGGGATGTACATCAATAACCCTTGACCTACATTTCCTCTTGGTTAATTCCCCTTGGTTAAGGTTTTTAGTCAACCTTGTATATGGAATACTACTGGCCCTACACCCACCATACTTGGACAACTTCATCTCCTAGTGATGTACATCAATAACCCCTGATCTATGTTTGACCTTGACCTACATTTCCTCTTGAATTACTTGGATAATTCCCCTTGGTTAAGGTTTTTAGTCAAGCTTGTACGTGGAATACTATTGTACATACAGACACCATACTTGCACAACCTTTTATCATAGGGATGTACATCAATAACCCCTGATCTATATTTGACCTTGACCTACATTTCCTCTTGAATTACTTACTTAATTCCCCTTGGTTACGGTTTTTAGTCAAGCTTGTATATGGAATAATACTGGCCCTACACCCACCATACTTCGACAACTTCATCTCCTAGTGATGTACATCAATAACCCCTGATCTATATTTGACCTTGACCTACATTTCCTCTTGAATTACTTACTTAATTCCCCTTGGTTACGTTTTTTAGTCAAGCTTGTATATGGAATACTACTGGCCCTATACCCACCATACTTGGACAACTTCATCTCCTAGTGATGCACAGCAATAACCCCTGAACTATATTTCACCTTGACCTACATTTCCTCTTGAATTACTTACTTAATTCCCCTTGTTAAGGTTTTTAGTCAAGCTTGTAGATGGAATACTACTGGCCCTATACCCACCATACTTGGACAACTTCATCTCCTAGTGATGTACATCAATAACCCCTGATCTATGTTTGACCTTGACCTACATTTCCTCTTGAATTACTTAGTTAATTCCCCTTGGTTACGTTTTTTAGTCAAGCTTGTATATGGAATACTACTGGCCCTATACCCACCATACTTGGACAACTTCATCTCCTAGTGATGCACAGCAATAACCCCTGAACTATATTTCACCTTGACCTACATTTCCTCTTGAATTACTTACTTAATTCCCCTTGTTAAGGTTTTTAGTCAAGCTTGTAGATGGAATACTCCTGGCCCTACACCAACCATACTTGGACAACTTCATCTCCTAGTGATGTACATCAACAACCCATGACCTATATTTGACCTTGACCTACATTTAACCTTGAATTACTTAGTTAATTCCCCTTGGTTAAGGTTTTTAGTCAACCTTGGTTAAGGTTTTTACTCAAGCTTGTACATGGAATACTATTGTGCATACAGACACCATTCTTGGACATCCTTTTCTGATAGTGATGTACATCAATAACCCCTAATCTGTATTTGACCTTGACCTACATTTCCTATTGAATTACTTAGTTAATTCTCTTTGGTTAAGGTTTTTAGTCAAGCTTGTAGAGGGAATACTCCTGGCCCTACACCAACCATACTTGGACAACTTCATATCCTAGTGATTTACATCAACAACCCCTGATCTATATTTGACCTTGACCTACATTTCCTCTTGAATTACTTACTTAATTCCCCTTGGTTAAGGTTTTTAGTCGACCTTGGTTAAGGTTTTTAATAAAGCTTGTACATGGAATACTATTGAGCATACAGACACCATACTTGGACAACCTTTTCTCATAGGGATGTACATCAATAACCCCTGATCTATATTTGACCTTGACCTACATTTCCTCTTGAATTACTTACTTAATTCCCGTTTGTTAAGGTTTTTAGTCAAGCTTGTATATGGAATACTACTGGCCCTACACCCACCATACTTGGACAACTTCATCTCCTAGTGATGTACATCAATAACCCCTGATCTATGTTTGACCTTGACCTACATTTCCTCTTGAATTACTTGGATAATTCCCCTTGGTTAAGGTTTTTAGTCAAGCTTGTACGTGGAATACTATTGTACATACAGACACCATACTTGCACAACCTTTTATCATAGGGATGTACATCAATAACCCCTGATCTATATTTGACCTTGACCTACATTTCCTCTTGAATTACTTACTTAATTCCCCTTGGTTACGGTTTTTAGTCAAGCTTGTATATGGAATAATACTGGCCCTACACCCACCATACTTGGACAACTTCATCTCCTAGTGATGTACATCAATAACCCCTGATCTATGTTTGACCTTGACCTACATTTCCTCTTGAATTACTTACTTAATTCCCCTTGGTTACGTTTTTTAGTCAAGCTTGTATATGGAATACTACTGGCCCTATACCCACCATACTTGGACAACTTCATCTCCTAGTGATGCACAGCAATAACCCCTGAACTATATTTCACCTTGACCTACATTTCCTCTTGAATTACTTACTTAATTCCCCTTGTTAAGGTTTTTAGTCAAGCTTGTAGATGGAATACTACTGGCCCTATACCCACCATACTTGGACAACTTCATCTCCTAGTGATGTACATCAATAACCCCTGATCTATGTTTGACCTTGACCTACATTTCCTCTTGAATTACTTAGTTAATTCCCCTTGGTTACGTTTTTTAGTCAAGCTTGTATATGGAATACTACTGGCCCTATACCCACCATACTTGGACAACTTCATCTCCTAGTGATGCACAGCAATAACCCCTGAACTATATTTCACCTTGACCTACATTTCCTCTTGAATTACTTACTTAATTCCCCTTGTTAAGGTTTTTAGTCAAGCTTGTAGATGGAATACTCCTGGCCCTACACCAACCATACTTGGACAACTTCATCTCCTAGTGATGTACATCAACAACCCATGACCTATATTTGACCTTGACCTACATTTAACCTTGAATTACTTAGTTAATTCCCCTTGGTTAAGGTTTTTAGTCAACCTTGGTTAAGGTTTTTACTCAAGCTTGTACATGGAATACTATTGTGCATACAAGACACCATTCTGGACATCCTTTTCTGATAGTGATGTACATCAATAACCCCTAATCTGTATTTGACCTTGACCTACATTTCCTATTGAATTACTTAGTTAATTCTCTTTGGTTAAGGTTTTTAGTCAAGCTTGTAGAGGGAATACTCCTGGCCCTACACCAACCATACTTGGACAACTTCATATCCTAGTGATTTACATCAACAACCCCTGATCTATATTTGACCTTGACCTACATTTCCTCTTGAATTACTTACTTAATTCCCCTTGGTTAAGGTTTTTAGTCGACCTTGGTTAAGGTTTTTAATAAAGCTTGTACATGGAATACTATTGAGCATACAGAGACACTTTTTCTCATACTTGGACACATACCTTTTCTCATATTTTGGGATGTACACTCACTTAACCCTGATCTATATTTGACCTTGAACCTACATTTCCTCCTTGTAATTACTTACTTACAATTCCCGTTTGGCCCCCTTGGTTAAGGTTTTTAGTCAAGCTTGTCTGTATACAGTGAACCTACATGCCCACACCCACCATACTTGGACAACTTCTTATCTTACCTAGTGGATAGTATCATACATCAACCCCTGATCTATGTTTGACCTTGACCTACATTTCCTCTTGAATTACTTGATATCCCCTTGGTTAAGGTATAGTCAAGCTGTACTGAACTACTAGTACAATACACAACCCCATACTATACTGCCACCCACCTATTATTCATAGGGATGTACATCCCCTCAATTTACCCCTTGATCTTAATTATTGACGGTTGACAACATCCTCTTGGATACTTACTTATTCCCCTGTACGTTTTTTAGTCAAGCCCCTTGGTATCAAGTGTAATAATACCTGGCCCTACACCCAACCATACTTGGACCAACTTCAACCCTCCTAGTAACCCTACATTTCCAATTACCCCTGAACTAATGTTTCGGACCTGGACTACCATTCCTTGATCCTTTTCTGAACCCCTTACGTTTAGTTATTCCTTGGATTACGGAATTTTTAGTCAAGCTTGTATATGGACCACCTACTGGCCCCTATACCCACCATACTGACAACTTCATCTTCCTTAATTGGATGCACAGTCAATACTGAACTATATTTCAACCTGGGACCTAACATTTCTTCTTGAATACTTGAATTATTCCCCTTGTTAAGGTTTTTAGTCAAGCTTGTATATGGAATACTACTGGCCCTACACCCACCATACTTGGACAACTTCATCTCCTAGTGATGTACATCAATAACCCCCTGATCTATGTTTGACCTTGACCTACATTTCCTCTTGAATTACTTATTGTTAATTCCCTTGGTTACGTTTTTTAGTCAAGACCACTTGTATATGGAAATAACCCCTACATTTGCCCTATACCCACCATACTTGGACAACTTCATCTCCTAGTGATGCACTAGCAATAACCCCTGAACTAATATTTCACCTTGACCTACATTTCCTCTTGAATTACTTACTATTAATTCCCCTTGTGATTAAGGTTTTTAGTCAAGCTTGTCCTAGATGGAATACTCCTGGACTACACCAACCACTACTTGGTTACAAACTTCATCTCCTAGATGATGTAACATCAACAACATCACCTATATTTGACATGACCTACATTTAACCTTGAATTACTTTAACCTTACTTCAACCCCTTGGTTAAGGTTTTTAGTCGACCAATTGGTTTGAGGTTTAATAAAAAGCTTGTACATGGAATACTATTGAGCATACAGACACCATACTTGGACAACCTTTTCTCATAGGGATGTACATCAATAACTTCTGATCTATATTTGACCTTGACCTACATTTCCTCTTGAATTACTTACTTAATTCCCGTTTGTTAAGGTTTTTAGTCAAGCTTGTATATGGAATACTACTGGCCCTATGCCCACCATACTTGGACAACTTCATCTCCTAGTGATGCACAGCAATAACCCCTGATCTATATTTCACCTTGACCTACATTTCCTCTTGAATTACTTAATTCCCCTTGTTGTGGTTTTTAGTCGAGCTTGTAGATGGAATACTCCTGGCCCTACACCAACCATACTTGGACAACTTCATCTCCTAGTGATGTACATCAACAACCCATGACCTATATTTGACCTTGACCTACATTTAACCTTGAATTACTTAGTTAATTCCCCTTGGTTAAGGTTTTTAGTCAACCTTCGTTAAGGTTTTTACTCAAGCTTGTACATGGAATACTATTGTGCATACAGACACCATTCTTGGACATCCTTTTCTGATAGTGATGTACATCAATAACCCCTAATCTATATTTGACCTTGACCTACATTTCCTCTTGAATTACTTAGTTAATTCTCTTTGGTTAAGGTTTTTAGTCAAGCTTGTAGATGGAATACTCCTGGCACTACACCAACCATACTTGGACAACTTCATATCCTAGTGATGTACATCAACAACCCCTGACCTATATTTGACCTTGACCTACATTTAACCTTGAATTACTTAGTTAATTCCCCTTGGTCAAGGTTTTTGTTGCGCCTGCTTTAGCAGAGGCGCGATTAGTCGGCGCTTTTTCCGTCGTCGTCCGGTTTTTTTGTAAGGCAAATGTGTTAAAGTTATTGTTTTTTCACAATATCTCTTTAACCCCTTGCCAGACATTGATAATATTTCACATCAATGTTTTTCTAGGGATGATGCTTCATTATGCACACCCCCACATCCAAATTTTGAAGGTCAAGGTCATTTATTTCCTTGTAATGTTCACCGGTTTTGTAACAGAAATGCGTTAAAGTTATTGTTTTTTCACAATATCTCTTTAACCCAATTCCAGACATTGATAATATTTCACATCAATGTTTGTCTAGGGATGATGCTTCATTATGCACACCCCCACATCCAAATTATCAAGGTCAAGGTCATTTAATTACTTGTAATGTTCACCGGTTTTGTAATAGAAATACGTTAAAAGTTGTTTTTTCACAATATCTCTTTAACCCCTTGCCAGACTTTGATAATATTTCACATCAATGTTTGTCTAGGGATGATGCTTCATTACGCACACCCCCACATCCAAATTCTCAAGGTCAATGTCATTTATTTACTTGTAGTAATGTTCACCGGTTTTGTAACAGAAATGCGTTAAAGTTATTGTTTTTTCACAATATCTCTTTAACCCCTTTCCAGACATTGATAATATTTCACATCAATGTTTGTCTACGGATGATGCTTCATTATGCACACCCCCACATCCAAATTCTGAAGGTCAAGGTAATTTATTTACTTGTAATGTTCTCTGTCAAATGCCACGGCAGGCGCGACACCGCTTCCATGGCGGAATTCTTGTTAGTCAAGCTAGTAGATGGAATAATATTGTGCATACAGACACCATACTTGGATAACTTTTTCTCATAGGGATGTACATCAATAACCCCTGACCTATAGTTTACCTTCACCTACATTTAACCTTGAATTACTTGGTTAATGTTTATAGTCAAGCTTGTATATGGAATACTCATGGGCCTACATCAACCATACTTGGACAACTTCATCTCCTAGTGATGTACATCAATAATCCCTGACCTATATTTGACCTTGACCTACTTTTATCCTTCGATTACTTAGTTATTTCCCCTTGGTTAAGGTTTTTAGTCAAGCTTGTATATGGAATACTCCTGGGCCTACAGCAACCATACTTGGAAAACTTCATCTAGTGATGTACATCAATAACCCCTGACCTATATCTGACATTGACCTACATTTAACCTTGAATTACTTAGTTAATTCCCCTTGGTTAAGGTTTTTAGTCAACCTTGATTAAGGTTTTTAGCTCGACTATTCGAAGAATAAGTAGAGCTTATGTTGTCACTCCGGCGTCGGCGTCACCGTCACGTCACGCCTTGGTTAAGGTTTTTAGTCGAGCTTGTATATGGAATACTACTGGCCCTACACCCACCATACTTGGACAACTTCATCTCCTAGTGATGTACATCAATAACCCCTGATCTATATTTGACCTTGACCTACATTTCCTCTTGAATTACTTGGTTAATTCCCCTTGGTTAAGGTTTTTAGTCAACCTTGGTTAAGGTTTTTAGTCAAGTTTGTATATTCAATACTACTGGCCCTACACCCACCATACTTGGACAACTTCATCTCCTAGTGATGCACATCAATAACGCCTGATCTATATTTGACCTTGACCTACATTGCCTCTTGAATTACTTACTTAATTCCCCTTGGTTAAGGTTTTTAGTCGACCTTGGTTAAGGTTTTTTTTCAAGCTTGTACATTGAATACTATTGTGCATCCAGACACCATACTTCGACAACCTTTTCTCATAGGTATGTACATCAATAACCCCTGATCTATATTTGACCTTCACCTACATTTCCTCTTGAATTACTTAATTCCCCTTGGTTAACGTTTTTAGTCAAGCTTGTAGATGGAATACTCCTGGCCCTACACCAACCATACTTGGACAACTTCATCTCCTAGTGATGTACATCAACAACCCCTGACCTATATTTGACCTTGACCTACATTTAACCTTGAATTACTTACTTAATTCCCCTTGGCTAAGGTTTTTACTCGACCTTGGTTAAGCTTTTTACTCGAGCTTGTACATGGAATACTATTGTGCATACAGACACTATAATTGGACAACCTTTTCTCATAGTGATGTACATCAATAACCCCTGATCTATATTTGACCTTGACCTACATTTCCTCTTGAATTACTTACTTAATTCTCTTTGGTTAAGGTTTTTAGTCAAGCTTGTACATGGAATACTATTGTGCATACAGACACCATACTTGGATAACGTTTTCTCATAGGGATGTACATCAATAACCCCTGACCTTTATTTTACCTTCACCTACATTTAACCTTGAATTACTTGGTTAATGTTTATAGTCAAGCTTGTATATGGAATACTTCTGGGCCTACATCAACCATACTTGGACAACTTCATCTCCTAGTGATGTACATCAATAATCCCTGACCTATATTTGACCTTGACCTTCTTTTATCCTTGGATTACTTAGTTATCTCCCCTTGGTTACGGTTTTTACTCAAGCTTGTATATGGCATACTCCTGGGCCTACAGCAACCATACTTGGAAAACCACGCACCTACGTCCAAGGTCAAGGTCACTGTTGAAGGTCAAAGGTCAAACCTATTGAAATTCCCTTCCGCTCTATATCTTCTACACCGATGCATGGATTATCAAATTACTAACCACGCACCTACGTCCAAGGTCACGGTTGAAGGTCAAAGGTCAAACCTATTGAAATTCCCTTCCGCTCTATATCTTCTACACCGATGCATGGATTATCAAATGCCTTGGCACAAATGTTTCACAGGATGAGAGGTGTGTCGCGATCAATAACCACGCACCTACGTCCTAAGGTCAAGGTCACAGTTGAAGGTCAAAGGTCAAAAATATTGAAATTCCCTAATGGCTTTGGCACAAATGTTTCTCACGATGAGAAGGTGTGTCGCGATCAATAACCACGTACCTACGTCCAAGGTCAAGGTCACTGTTGAAGGTCAAAGGTCAAACCTATTGAAATTCCTTCCCGCTCTATATCTTCTACACCGATGCATGGATTATCAAATGGCTTGGCACAAATGTTTCTCATGATGAGAAGGTGGTGTTCGCGATCAATAACCACGCAAACCTACGTCCCAAAGGTCAAGGTCACAGTTGAAGGTCAAATGTCAAACCTATTGAAATTCCCTTCCGCTCTATATCTTCTACACTGATGCATGGATTATCAAATTGCTAACCACGCACCTACGTCCAAGGTCACAGTTGAAGGTCAAAGGTCAAACCTATTGAAATTCCCTTCCGCTCTATATCTTCTACACCGATGCATGGATTATCAAATGGCTTGGCACAAATGTTTCTCATGATGGGAAGGTGTGTCGCGATCAATAACCACGCACCTACGTCCAAGGTCACAGTTGAAGGTCAATGGTCAAACCTATTGAAATTCCCTTCCGTTCTATATCTTCTACACCGATGCATGGATTATCAAATGCCTTGGCACAAATGTTTCTCAGGATGAGAAGGTGCGTCTCGATCAATAACCACGCACCTACGTCCAAGGTCAAGGTCATAGTTGAAGGTCGAAGGTCAAACCTATTGAAATTCCCTTCCGCTCTATATCTTCTACACCGATGCATGGATTATCACACTATGCCCAGGGTCAAGGTCACAGACTTGATGCGTTTGAAACCTTAACACTTTGCTAAATGGCTTATAATAAAAAATGCCTCGTTTTCTTTGGCTGCCAGTGGGGGTATTCGTCTGCCGACAGGCCACATTTCTAGTTTCCCTTGGTTAATGTTTTTAGTCAACCTTGGTTACGGTTTTTATGCAGGCCGCAGCCACCTTCTTTGTCAAGCTATGTGTACATCGACAACCCTCGTAGTCGAGCTATGCTGTTCTCCTACAGCTCTTGTTATGCAGGCCGCAGCCACCTTATTTGTCAAGCTATGTGTACATCGACAACCCTCGTAGTCGAGCTATGCTGTTCTCCTACAGCTCTTGTTACATACCTTATATCTCTACAACACTTACTCTGATTTACTTCCAACATCCAATACTTATTATTCATCATCCATGTTTTCATTCTATAGCCTGCCCATGTGGTCCACATGCCCAAGGTCCAGGTCAAATGACTTTGAAGTTTTTGTTAAAGTTTTTACATACCTTATATCCACAACACTTACTCCGATTTACTTCAAACTTCAAATAATTCTTTATTATCCATATTTTCATTCTATAGCCCACCCATGTGGCCCACATGCCCAGGATCAAGGTCAAATGACTTTAAAATTTGCGTTAAAGCTTTTACATACCTTATATCTCCACAACCCTTAATTCAAACTTCAAATAAATACACCATCAAATGCCTCGGCGGGCTCGACATGAGGGCCGCATGAAAGAGTAATTTTGTCTCGCCCACTAGTGGAAAGTGAGACATAGGTCGCAATTCCGGCGTAGGCGACGTACAAGGCGTCTACAGTTTGTACGTACGTTCAAATGCTGAATATCTCCTGATCATTTGTTCGGATCATTACCAAATTTCATCAATAGCTTCATCACACTGATGACTATCCACCCAGGGTCATTTTTCTAACATTTACCTTGGTGGCATCCGACCTGTCAACAATTTTGTATGTACATCCGAAAGTTGAATATCACCTGATCCGCTAAGTCGGATTTTTTCCAACTGCATCCATAGCTTCTCGCGTCTCGGGATTTTTACCAACCACATCCATAGCTTCTCGCGTCCCGTTAACCATATCAGAGCTTCCAACTGTTCCAATGTTTCCGTATTTATTCGGGAAAATACGGAAGTGCGGACAACAATTAAAAAGTGCAATTCTTTTTTTTTTAGATCTTCGCTGGAATATCAGGACAGGGCTCCAGATAAGGAATTAGTAATTGAGTATTGTCTATAATTTCTGAAACAATTGGGTATTTCAAAATTTGATTTGGGTAAAATAAAATCACACTACTGTTTACACATTAACAGACAGCTATTAGTTAATAGTTTGCTTCGAAATGAAAACATATTTTGGCATTGTCCAAGGAGACAATTCTGTAATACCAAGATGTGTTTTCATGGAAAATAAGAAAAATATGCTATATTTGTGGTCTGTTTATTGTCTTCTGCAGCATGATAAAGGTACCAGAATTTGTGTATTGCTTTTTGATACTCGCTACTTCTGATTTCAATTGGTTTTTGGCAATTTTAATTGGGTATTTAAGCAAATACTCGGCTTATCTGGAGCACTGTCAGGAAATAATAATTTTGTTTCCAAATTATTCAAATAAGAGAATGAGAGAATGAGAGAAAAAACCTAGGCTATTGGATTGGCGAAAGCCGGGCGGGCGGTGGGCGGGCGGCGTCCACAATCAATGTTAAGTTTTCGTGTTCGAGTCCATTTCTTTGTTACTGTACCACCTAGGACCACCAAACTTTCACAGCTTTATAATCAAGGGGTGCCCACCACATATCACTATCCAACATGTTACTTTTTTTTTAACTTGACCCATTTTTTCCGCGCAATCGACTTAGCCATTTACAATGTTAAGTTTTCGCGTTTTCAATATTAAGTTTTCGTGTTTAAGTCCATTTCTTTGGTACTGTACCACCTAGGACCACCAAACTTTCACAGCTTCATAATCAAGGGGTGCCCACCACATATCACTATCCAACATGTTACTTTTTTAGCCAGGTTTTTTGAAAAAAAATCCAGGCTATTGGATTGGCGAAGGGCGGGCGGCGTCCACAATCAATGTTAAGTTTTCGTGTTTGAGTCCATTTCTTTGTTACTGTACCACCTAGGACCACCAAACTTTCACAGCTTCATAATCAAGGGGTGCCCACCACATATCACTATCCAACATGTTACTCTTTTTTTTTAACTTGACCCATTTTTTCCGCGCAATCGACTTAGCCATTTTCAATGTTAAGTTTTCGCGTTTTCAATGTTAAGTTTTCGTGTTTAAGTCCATTTCTTTGGTACTGTACCACCTAGGACCACCAAACTTTCACAGCTTCATAATCAAGGGGTGCCCACCACATATCACTATCCAACATGTTACTTTTTTTTTAACTTGACCCATTTTTTCCGCGCAATCGACTTAGCCATTTACAATGTTAAGTTTTCGCGTTTTCAATGTTAAGTTTTCGTGTTTAAGTCCATTTCTTTGGTACTGTACCACCTAGGACCACCAAACTTTCACCGCTTCATAACCAAGGGGTGCCTACCACATACAACTATCCAGCATGTGACCATTTTTAGCCAGGTTTTTTGGAAAAAAATCCAGGCTATTGGATTGGCGAAAGCCGGGCGGGCGGGCGGCGTCCACAATCAATGTTAAGTTTTCGTGTTTGAGTCCATTTCTTTGTTACTGTACCACCTAGGACCACCAAACTTTCACAGCTTCATAATCAAGGGGTGCCCACCACATATCACTATCCAACATGTTACTTTTTTTTTATCTTGACCCATTTTTTCCGCGTAGTCGACTTAGCCATTTTCAATGTTAAGTTTTTCGCGTTTACAATGTTTCAGTTTTTCGTGTTTAAGTCCATTTCTTTGGTACTGTACCACCAGGACCACCAAAACTTTCACAGCTTCATAATCAATGGGGAGGGGTGACCACACTATCACTATCCAACATGTTACTTTTTTTTTTTTAACTTCACCCATTTTTTTCCGCGGCCGTCAACTTAGCCAATTTCAATGTTAAGGTTTCGCGTTTACAATGTTAAGTTGTTTTGTTGTTTAAGTCCATTTCTTTGGTACTGTACCACTAGGACACCAAACTTCACCGCTTCATAACCAAGGGGTGCTACCACATAAACAACTATCAGCATGTGACCATTTTTAGCCAGGTTTTTTGGAAAAAAAATCCAGGCTATTGGATTGGCGAAAGCCGGCGGGCGCGGGGGCGTCCACAAATCAATGTTAAGTTTTCGTGTTTGAGTCCATTTCTTTGTTACTGTACCACCTAGGACCACCAAACTTCACAGCTTCATAATCAAGGGGTGCCCACCACATATCACTATCCAACATGTTACTTTTTTTTTTATCTTGACCCATTTTTTCCGCGTAGTCGACTAGCCATTTTCAATGTTAAGTTTTCGCGTTTACAATGTTTCAGTTTTTCGTGTTTAAGTCCATTTCTTTGGTACTGTACCACCTAGGACCACCAAACTTTCACAGCTTCATAATCAAGGGTGCCCGCCCACCACATATCACTATCCAACATGTTACTTTTTTTTTAACTTCACCCATTTTTTTTTCCGCGCAGTCACTTAGCCATTTTCAATGTTAAGTTTTCGCGTTTACAATGTTAAGTTTTCGTGTTTAAGTCCATTTCTTTGTACTGTACCACCTAGGACCACCAAACTTTCACAGCTTCATAACCAAGGGGTGCCTACCACATACAACTATCCAACATGTGACCATTTTTTCACCTTCACTATTATTTCTACGTAATTGACTTAGCCATTTTCAACGTTAACTTTTTAACGTACGTCTGGTTAAAGTTTTTTGGTTAAAACTTTTTCGTTATACTATATCTCTGCAACTGCTTCGCCATTACCTTGAAACTTCACATGGGTGTTTATCATCATCCATATTTTCATTCTAACCCCCAACCGTGCGGCCCCTGTGCCCAATGTCAAGGTGAAATTACTTTGAATTTTTTTGTTAAAGTTTTTTCGTGTACTATATCTCTGCAACTGCTTCACCCAATACCTTGATACTTCACATGGGTGTTTATCATATTGTCGCACCTGCTTGCGGAAAGCGCGATCCTGTGCCCAATGTCAAGGTGAAATTACTTTGAATTTTTTTGTTGTTAAAGTTTTTTCGTGTACTATATCTCTGCAACTGCTTCACCCAATACCTTGATACTTCACATGGGTGTTTATCATCATTGTCGCACCTGCTTGCGGAAAGCGCGATCCTGTGCCCAATGTCAAGGTCAAATTACTTTGAATTTTTTTGTTAAAGTTTTTTCGTGTACTATATCTCTGCAACTGCTTCACCCAATACCTTCATACTTCACATGGGTGTTTATCATCATTGTCACACCTGCTTGCGGAAAGCGCGATATCGTCAGCATTTTGGCATACGTCCGTCCGTACGTCCGTGTGTCTGGTTAAACTTTTTTCGTTAAAGTTTTTCCATCTACTACATCTATTTTTTAAGTGTCCATGCCTCGCCCCAAGGCGCGACATGCAGGCCACGGCCATCTAGTCTACAAAAAGTGGGTATAATTATGTTATCCAAGTGTCCATGCTTGGAAAAAACCTGGCCTTCGTGGCTTTGCCTCGTTTCTTGTTTTTAACTTGACCCATTTTTTCCGCGCAGTCGACTTAGCCATTTTCAATGTTAAGTTTTCGCGTTAAGTTTTCGTGTTTAAGTCCATTTCTTTGGTACTGTACCACCTAGGACCACCAAACTTTCACAGCTTCATAACCAAGGGGTGCCTACCACATACAACTATCCAACATGTGACCATTTTTTTTACCTTCGTCTATTATTTCTACGTAATTGACTTAGCCATTTTCAACGTTAACTTTTTAACGTACGTCTGGTTAAAGTTTTTTGGTTAAATTTTTTTTGTACTATATCTCTGCAACTGCTTCAACCATTACCTTGAAACTTCACATGGGTGTTGTTTATCATCATCCATATTTTCATTCTAACCCCAAACCGTGCGGCCCCTGTGCCCAATGTCAAGGTCAAATTACTTTGAATTTTTTTGTTAAAGTTTTTTTGTGTACTATATCTCTGCAACTGCTTCACCCATTACCTTGATACTTCACGTGGGTGTTTATCATCATTGTCGCACACGCTTGCGGAAAGCGCGATATCGTCGTCATTTTGGCATACGTCCGTACGTCCGTACGTCCGTGTGTCCTGTTAAAGTTTTTTCGTTAAAGTTTTTCCATCTACTATATCTATTTTTTTTAGTGTCCATGCCTCGCCCCAAGGCGCGACATGCAGGCCACGGCCATCTAGTCTACAAAAGTATAATTATGTTATCCAAGTGTCTATGCTTGGAAAAAACCTGGCCTTCGTGGCTTTGCCTCGTTTCTTGTTATTAGCCGATCTATTTATAGATCGGCTAATATATTGGTCATCCATCGAATTCTGAAAAAGTTTGTAGCAACCCTTTTCTCCGCTATTCGGTAATCTACGAACGCGAATTTTGCTGTATCACTTCCAAATTGCATCAACCGATAAAGTTTGCATTTTTGGTTTAAAACTTTATATATAGCCAAATAACACAATTTTGAATACGTAATGAGCTGAACGCCGGAAGAGATTGAACCCGGAAGTTGTTGTTGTTGAAGTCCATAGTTGGCTCTAATGGCCATATACGCCAACATACGGCAATTATTGGGCTAATTTAAAGCTTTTATTTATTAAACAGAACAAGTTTCAGCCACGTATAATAGCGTAAAATGTGTTTATTTGGCTAATTTACCTCTGCTCAAAATCTCCTCCGACTAAATGATTATGATGTCATTCTGTCTAATAATATTGACCAATCAGTGTGAATAGATGCGTCTATGCACCAAAATAGCCGTGTAGAAATCCATTCTTTTGTTGGCTTGGAATTTCCAATAAAATGGCGGAAAATACGGAAAGAAGAATGAATGTGAATGTAATTGGATTTCACCATTAAAAATTATACCAAAAGAAAGCTTGTTCAATTTTCTTCAAATGATATGCAGGCTACCAAGAGGTAAAATAGCAATACATGATAGTAATTACATGATTAAGCAGGACAGTAACACATTTACTGCAGTAATCATATCCCCTGTGTAAATAGCCTGGCAGTGGCTGTGTAGATAAGCCATTTAGGCTGGGGCATGATAAGGGTTAACCTGTTCTGCTCCATTAAGAAGTAATAAGCTTATGGCAAATCATATTGCTTTGGGGCCGAGCTACTAAAGTGACTGGTGTGGCATGGAAATATTGAGTTCTGATTTTGGGAATTTTCCTCATCGTGGACCCGTTTAATGCGGGATAGTACAACCCGTTGGCCCGGCCTTAAATGACCTTAGCTGTTGATAGGCCGTTAAACACCAATACTCACTCGCTCATTCATTGTTGTTTAGGTTTAGGAATATTAGTTTCAAGCGCTCAGCGATATTGATTTCTTCATCCCGTAAATTCTTAAAATGTCTGCTCCAAAGCATTCAGCCGACAAATCTGGGTCTTTTTTATCGTAAAACACAGACGTTCATCACTGATTACAGCGAGACATGGCCCCAGTTGGTCTATCGAAACGCGGTGATGAATTTGCGTCTTGCAAGCAGCATAATAGTGATTTGTTGGTTGATCATGGTGGCCGAGACGAGGCTCTAAAAATTGACTATGCATATACATGTAAGGGAGTACTGATTTGTGTTACGGAAAGCTACGTGGTGTTCCTGAAAATAGCCGACATGTTCCTCATATGACCGACATGGGGTTGGCAGCTCTCATATGTCTATGGCTACATGTATTTAAATTTTGCAATGAAACAACCATTTATGTATTGTTCTACTGGACAAGCTTAACCAAATCTGTTATACATGTTTTATATGGCAAGAAGAATCCTAGTATTGAATTTTAATTTCTGGTTAGTTATTTCCCATTATTATATGTCCGTTGAAAAATTTATGTTGCAATTGCACAGCTTGTCCATCGATAACTCCTATTATTTCCAGCGACTGATCACTCTTTGTCCATGGACCCAGGCCTCGCTGTGTGTATATACAGTCAAACTTGTTTTAAGCAAGCGGTCATGGGAAAGTCCAAAATTGCTTGCTTAACACAGGTGGGTGCTTAATGGAGGTTCATCTTGGACCGACTTATAACTTGTTCCACATAGATTTATATGTACAATTAATGTAGTCAATATGTACATTTTTTGAACAGATAAATATAAGTACATGTAGTTAGGCCACGATCAGCATAGCTCGGCTCATAACAGCAGTCCCCATGCCACGCTCGCTATAACTTGCACATTATGATGCATGCATATGTGGAAGGGCTGTTGTAAAAGCTGAAGGGCTGTTGTTTATTTCATCTCAAAAGTATATGGTGTTACCACCCATTTGAACCTCTTTTAACTGTGTACATGTAATGAAACAGCATTTATGTAAATACTTTAGACGAATATCAAATTAATCCGTTTAAATTCACTTAAAATATCATATTATGAACTTGGATGTGCATAAATTCTGTATATTTAGTTAATACCAAACTGAATTATCATAAAAATCGGTTACATTAACATCGATTGGAAAAAGTTGCAAAAGGACGAAACTACGTAGGTACGAAATCGCCGAAATTGTCCGTGATATTTACAGACTTTCATGTTTTCTGACAATACAGTTAGCCATATTTGGTTGAAATAAACAGTTAGTAATGTAATAAACAATATTTGTTTTCATCATCAAAGGATTTCATTAGAATATATTGATTTTGTATTTTAATTCTTTCACACTTTTCGGCGAAAAAGAAAGTTGCAATCATGGGCTTCCGCTGTGTTTGTTACGACTCGGTTCGTCAGGTGGCGCCTCGAGTGGGTATACCCACAATCGTGGGTATACCCACAATCGTAGCTAACGATTGGATGCTATTTTTATTTCGGAAATGGTATCCCACAAAGCGTCGTAAGCTGACAAAAATGTGTGTAGACAACTACGAAATTCATTCGCCAGCGGGCGACCCAGCTTATTATTTTTACTAGCCAGAAACAACTCGCATCTGACGCCCGTTAAAACGTGTGTTTGCATGTGTTTGTTTGTCTGGTTGAGAGTATTCGGAGGGAGTTAACTATACCGGGTTCATGATCAATCACTGATATATTGCCAACGTCTTTCGCCACAGTAACCTGTCAATCATGCCACTAAGGGCTGCCTTTACTTATCAGCGATTGGCTGTACTGTATAAATAACTTGGCCACGAGAATAACACTTGTTTTGAACTGACAATTATAGTAGCCAGAAGCAATGTTTGGCGAGGGGATTATTGAAACTATCGACCCGTGACTTTTATTGTCACAGCGGGTAGGCATGATTTTAGTGAATCGCGTAATGATGTGATGAAAATTTGGTCAAACAATCGGGTGGTTTGGTCAAACAATCGGGTGTCCTAAAACAAATTGAAATGGTATTGTAAACAGTTTGGCAGGCCTGCAATTAGCGAGATTTAGGTCACTGGGTGGGAAATGGGGATTACCTGAACGAATTTGGTTCCAGCTTTTTTAGCTCACCTGAGCGAAGCTCGTGAGCTATTGTTACCGCAATGTGTCCGTCGTCCGTCCGTGAACATTTTCAAACGTCTTCTCCTCGGTAACCATTGGGCCTATTGTCACCAAAATTCATGGTCATGGTCCTTAGATATGGGGATTACAAAGTTGTTAAAATGACGTCATTACGTAATCCAAGATGGCCGCCGTCTAAAAATAGCACAAATTCTTCAAAAATCTTCTTCTCAAGAACCACCAACCGGATTTCGACAAAACTTGGTAGGAATGATCGATGTACAATGCTCTTTCAAAGTTGTTAAAATGGTGACCCAGGGTAAAAAATGGGCGTGGCCCGTGGGGTCAAATTTTATTTTTGATCGAATATGGTCATGTCATATATCAAATCGAAGGTATCAACGAGGCGATCACTGGTGCATTTTCTGTCGAAATCGGTTATGGTTATGTCATCCAAGATGGCCGCCGAAAGGTCACAAGGTTGTTCTTTTATTAGGCTAGCAACCACCAATTAGTTTTACTATACAACTTAACCGATTCCTCCAAATATGGCCATTCTCTCACACTTTCACTATTCGTATGGATGCTGTGGAACCTACCTTTTCATAACCTGCAACCTGTCTGCACCGGATTTTCACTAATTAAACAATATGTTCACTTACTCCTAAGAAAGAAAAAATCAACCTTGTCCAGTCCGCCATATTGTTTATCATCACAATGTCATGTGACGTAGTGTTCACATCACGTGACAAGCAGGCTCAGTAATTTCTTTTAAATGCTAGAAATGTGCTGGAAACTGGTGTTAAAAACACCCCAACATGTTTCTCAAGTAAAATTGGGCTGTAATGGATCAGGATTTACAAGCAAACTGGGTCTGTGGCCTCAAAACGTCTGCACTATTTTTTTATACCGGACTACTAAAGCATACCCCCTGGCCGATGTGTACTATATTTAGCACAGTCATACCTATAAGAGATTTCAAAATTCTTCTTCACATGAACTAGCCCATGGTAACCAAACTTATAAGTTATTGTCCATGGGTGAAGCCTTTTCAGAATTGTTAAAATGGAGGTCATCGCTAATCCAAGATGGCCGCCATCTAAAAATAGCATAAATTCATAAAAAAATCTTCTTGTGAACCGCTGGCCGGATTTCGACGAAACTTTGTAGGAATCATTGATGTAGAATGCTCTTTCAAAGTTGTTAAAATCGTGACTCCGGGGTCAAAAATGGGCGTGGCCCGTGGGGTCAAATTGGGGTCAAATTTTATTTTTGATCGAATATGGTCATGTCTATATCAAATCGAAGGTATCAAAGAGGCGATGGCTCTGGTACATTTTTTGTCGAAATTGGATGGTCATGTCATCCAAGATGGCCACCGAAAGGTCAAACGGTCGTTCTTTTATTAGAGATTTCAAAATTCTTCTTCACATGAACCGCTTGGCCCATGGTAGCCAAACTTCACAGTTATGGTCCATGGGTGAAGCCTTTTCAGATTTGTTAAAACGGAGGTCGTCACTAATCCAAGATGGCCGCCGTCTAAAAATAGCACAAATTCTTAAAAAATCTTCTTCTCATGAACCGCCAGCCGGATTTCGACGAAACTTGGTATGAATGATCGATGTACAATGCTCTTTCAAAGTTTTTCAAATGGTGACCCCAGGGTCAAAAATGGGCGTGGCCCGTGGGGTCAAATTTTATTTTTGACGGAATATGGTCATGTCCATAACAAATTGAAGGTATCAAAGAGGCGATCGCTCTGGTACATTTTTTGTCAAAATTGGATGGTCTTGTCATCCAAGATGGCCGCCGAAAGGTCAAAAGGTCGTTCTTTTATTAGAGATTTCAAAATTCTTCTTCACACGAACCGCTTGGCCCATGGTGGCCAAACTTCAACGTTATGGTCCATGGGTGAAGCCTTTTCAGATTTGATAAAACGGAGGTTGTCGCTAATCCAAGATGGCCGCCATCTAAAAATAGCACAAATTCTTACAAAATCTTCTTCTCGTGAACCGCTAGCAGGATTTTGACGAAACTTGGTAGGAATGATCGATTTACAATGCTCTTTCAAAGGTGTTAAAATGGTGACCCCGTGGTCAAAAATGGGCGTGGTTCGTGGGGTCAAATTTTATTTTTTACCAAATATGCTCATATCATATATCAAATTGAAGGTATCAATGAGGTGATTGCTCTGGTGCAATATTTGTCGGAATCGGATGATTATGTCATCCATGATGGCCGCCAAAAGGTCCATTTATTCAAGATTTTGAACGTCTTTTTCTCGGGAACCACATGGCCGATGCTGGCCAAACTTGATAGTAAGTTAAGATCCTTGGGTGAAGCATTTTCAGATTTGGTAAAATGAGTCATCGCTTAATCCAAGATGACCACCATCTAACAATATCACAATTTTTTTAAAAACACATGAACTCAATGTCACATTCTCCTCTGGTGTTCATGGAGTCAGGTGAGCGAATTAGGGCCATCATGGCCCTCTTGTTTAGAATTTCCGATATTTTGCCGAGGATTTCGAGTCAAAATGGACGATTTTGCCTGGCCGCTGGCCGCGTTAGACAAGTTCACGCTTAATACAGGTGCATTTTAGAGTAATTTTCATTGGGGGGAAATAAAATGGCTGCTTAACGGAGGGAGACACTTAATACAGGTGGCCGTTAGTACAGGTGCGACTGTATTGTAGCCTTCGACACTGTGTTAAAGCCATCAGTGTTATTGTTCCACTGATCTCCCCATGATTATTGACCATGTCCCGACTGGCATATATTGCGACTTTATGCGCACTTGGAAAGTCATTTTCCTCATTCTGTATCCAAGTTGCGTGATATCTCTTTTAACTAGTTAATAAGTACTACTTACAGTACAGATCATAACCAAATTTGCTATGCTTGTTTACCATGGCAAGAGGAAAAACATGTCTTGTTTACTGACCATGCCTCGATGTTCTGTGACCTTCGACGCTCTTGTTTTCAATTGCGAATAGGCATGATACTTTTTATGCCCCTATGCGATAGCAAGGGGGGGCATATTGTGTTGCTATTGAGGTACCGTACGTGTACATTAATGACCTTAGCTCTTGACTAGCTCACATGAGCTTCGCTCAGATGAGCTAAAAATAGGACTTATTTGAAGAATTTGGAAATGAAATTAATAATTAATCAACAATCCTTCATTCATCAACCAACCAACCAACGTTAAACACCATTAAATCAATCATGTCACACGATTACAGCACGAACATGCTGTCAAAGGCGAAGGACCCGTCGGCGAGTGGAGCCACGGGGGGTGATGACGAGGATGGGGAGGAGGAAGAGGAGGAATTCACCGTGGAGAAGGTGGTCGACAGCCGCATACGCAATGGCAAGAAGGAATACCTGCTCCGCTGGAAGGGCTACCCAGAGTATGTATTCTCATCCCCCTGGGGATGGGGTGGTTGATATATTACAGCTGTATTCACAACGGCAAGAAGGAATACCTGCTCCGCTGGAAGATAACGCGATTTTGGGAGGTTATGTCTAAGGATAAGATGATTTTCATTGAAAAAATTATATTTTTTCTTCATGAAGGTATATGTTGTTACCACTCATTTGTACCATCTCGTCTAGGCGGTTCAAATGAGTGGTAACAACAAATACTATCTAGATGAAATTTAGTAAAGATGTTTTTATGCCACCGGGTTTCGAAGAAACGGGTGGCATATAGTGTTTGGACCGTCCGTCTGTCCGTCAGTCTGTCCGTCCGTCACACTTTTCGATTAACCACTTTGTCACAGTTTCTCAAATATGCTGCAGGTGGCATCCGCGTTCGACAGACGCATTTCTTGTTTTGTTCTGAAAAGTTTCACCCTACTATAATTCTATGTATTTGCAGTTCTGAGAACACGTGGGAGCCCGAGGCAAACCTCGACTGCCCGGACCTGATCGCCGACTACGAGGACAAGGCCAAGAAAAGGAAGGAGCAGAAGAGGAAGCAGGCCAACGGCGAGGAGGGAGCACAGAAAAAGAAGAAGAAAATTGCTGAAGTGAGATCAAGTGCTGTGAGTAGCGCTCACAGTGCCGTATTTGTTACTTTCTACTGTTTCTACATTTCATCTTCATTATGGGATACCGTATTTACCCTATGTATTGGGACACCCTTTATATTGGGACACCCCCGTTTTGGGGAGAAATAATTATTTTTTAGGAAACAAGTTTTGGGACACATCACAATTTTAAAAAAAAATCAATAATTTCTGCACCTTAAGTATTGGGACATCTCTTTTTTTTTTAATATTTTTAAACACAGTCAGGGATTCCGCTGGGGAAAATAAAAAAATCGCCACTCCAATTTTTTTTATTTTTTTTTCACCGGCTACTGGTCATGCCGACTATTGGCACGTCTCGCTATAAACAGAGGCCGTCGCTGATTAACTAATATAACACAGTGCTGACGGTAAATCTGAGCTCTGTTGATTAAATAGATTACCAATAAACCGTATACATCGACAATGCCGCCTGTCAATGCCGGAATGCGATTTATTTGCGAAAATTATTTCGATTCACACGGAAATACTCCTGATACATCGCCCCGCCCTCACATCAATATTCACGAGGTAAGTTTAAAGTACGGACATGTATCCGGTCACGGCATGCTCTGCATGCTATTATATCCAGACACTACCGAGGGATGGCGTTTCGATCGGGACAACTGGGTGGAAAGTATAGTACAGTGCGATCCCGTTAGTACACGGAAGTCCGGCGACATACAACCTTCCGTGTTGCTTATCCGAACCGTGCTATATCCGTTCTCCCCCAAGGCGCATCATAATGTCAACAAAAAATACATGTACACTACACTGTGACTGCGAATGAACGACGTCGCCAATGCCTATATGCCATAAGTTTTCACTGTTATCTTCGCATGTAATAAATATATTGAATCCAAGAATTGTTAACGTCATGTTTTATTTATTCATCATGTTCATATAGAATGTAGATCTACGCAGGTCCGTGCAATCCATTATTGTAAACGCGTGTAGAAAAAAGTGTTGTAAACACATATAGCCATCATCATTCGATGACGCAATGACCCAATGACCGATATCCTGTTCCATCAGCTGCAACGTCACGTGACAAGCTCGTGCGTTGCAAACTGTGTTTACTCATATGGTGAGCACAGGTGGAAGACTCGGACCTATGACACCAAAATAAATGCCTATTAAAAAAATCCCATTATCCCACCCACCTGGTATCGTACTGTACATGACTTAATAATAGAACGAGATCAAGTGGGTGGGGTAATGGATATTTTTGTAATGGTCATTTTCTTTGTGTCACACGTCCGACTATTCCACCTGTGGGTTTGAGTACGCACAGAGTTTTAACCCTTTCAACACCACAGACCTGTATAGACATGTTTTGCCCGACGTGTTATAATTTTGCGCCAGTTCATGAGGTAATCAGGCTTATCACGTGAGATTTTCGACGAAGATGAATCGGATAATAGTGTACATTTTCTGTAAACGATATCGTGACGAATGATGACGAATATTAAATTAGTAATTATTACGCATTTGCTCTGAAAATGTTATCCACTTTCCGATATATTTGCAGAAAAAAGTCAAATCATTCTCGGCGAAAATCTCGGTTATATAATAAAGTTGATTATCTCATGCACTGGCTCAATTATGATGTAGCGAAACAAGGCCAGTTGTCTAGTACACATTTGTGTACATGCGCCGGGGGCGTGGGCAGTGCTGTAACAATTTAGTTAATATGGGTTGAGTTAATCTGCGCCACTGATACGCGATCTCCGATTGGTCAGCCTTTTACACCTAATTAATATTCCACCAATGGTGAGCGCGAACGCATGCCGGAAAAATTAAATCGAGCACATAACAATTAGCACTGCTTTGTTACTGGGACCAATAATTGATGTTATTCCTAGTTGGCTCGGATTAATTTACGAAATGTGCAAACGTGATCAGCTTGGGTCACATCGGTGAGATAAAAGGAGGCTATGCGTCCATAAAAAAAAAAAAAAAAAAAAATCAAAAAAAAAATCAAAAAAAAAATCGTCCATTTTCTAATTTTGGAAATAATCGCAAATTTAATACGATTTCTGACAATAGTCGCGTTACAAATGTAACACGATTTTGATATACAAATAGGCAAACAATTCGGGAGCCAAGGCACAACCGTGTACTAACCGAAATTTCGAGGATACAAACTTTCAATATTAATAATTGGGACACCAAAAAAAAAAATTAATTTATTTTATATTATGTATTGGGACACGTAGAATTTTATTTATTTTTTACTGTCCCAATACATAGGGTAAATACGGTACCTTAGTATTATTACACCCCCGGCATACGAAGAGGGGTAGAAAGTTTTCATAATTCTGTCTGTCCACGTTAAAGCTTTTGGGTACCCATTAATAGTAAGTCGGATTGACCTCAAACTTCATATACTTCCTTATCATCATCATCCATATTTTCATTCCATACCACACCCATGCGGCCTTCATGTCCAAGGTCAAATTATTTTTCATCCGTAAGATTCGCGTTAATGTTTTTCGGGTACCAATGATCTCTCTGGGTGGTAGGTGGGAGCATGCGATGGGTTATTTAACGATCGGGGTTCATCCTTATTGAAATTCTGACTGGATACTTGGTTTGGCCTTCACATACGTCTTTGGCATTCTGTATGTGACAGTTGAATCTGGTTATACCCCTTATGTGAGTATTGCGATTATTCGTAATCCTATTCTAGGGGAAGGGGACAAGTGACTTGGTGTGGTATGGACCTGGCACCAGGTCAGGTTATTCTAATTTCAGGGCTGAATATATATTTCTCGATGTAAATATTGTGTTCTGATTTTGGGATTTTCCCCCCAATGCAGCAGGTTAAAACGGGATTGAACCCGTTTACCCGGCCTTACATGACCTTAGCTGTCGATAGGCCGTTAAACACCAATAAACAAAGAAACAAAACCAATGATCTCTGCAACGGTAAGTTGGATTGACTTCAAACTTCATATATTTCCTCATCATCCATATTTTCATTCCATACCACATCCATGCGGCCTTCATGTCCAAGATCAAGGCCAATTTGCGTTTAAAGTTTTTTAAATATTTGCTTTAAAGTTTTTATTTGTCGGTCCAGGCGGCGGCCGGTGGTATACGTGAGTCCCTGCTCACTTTCTCTAGTTACGTCTTGTGCGTCCGGGTTAATATTTTTGGTTAACGTTTTTAGTAAGTTTTTAGCTCACCTGAGCGAAGCTCGTGAGCTATTGTTACCGCAATGTGTCCGTCCGTCCGTTGTCCGTCCGTCCGTCCGTCCGTGAACATTATCAAACGTCTTCTCCTCGGTAACCATTGGGGCTACAGTCACTAAACTTCATGGTCATGGTCCTTAGGTAGGGGGATTACAAAATTGTTAAAATGATGTCATTACGTAATCCAAGATGGCCGCCGTCTAAAAATAGCACAAATTCTTCAAAAATCTTCTTCTCAAGAACCGCCAACCGGATTTCGACAACACTTGGTAGGAATGATCGATGTACAATGCTCTTTCAAAGTTGTTCAAATGGTGACCCCGGAGTCAAAAATGGGTCTGACCCGTGGTGTCGAATTGGGGTCAAATTTTATTTTTGACCGAATATGGTCATGTCTATATCAAATTGAAGTGTATCAGAGAGGCGATCACTCTGGTACATTTTTTGTTGAAATTGGATGGTCATGTCATCCAAGATGGCCGCCGAAAGGTCAAAAGGTCGTTCTTTTATTAGAGATTTCAAAATTCTTCTTCACACGAACCGCTTAGCCCATGGTGGCCAAACTTTACAGTTATGGTCCATGGGTGAAGCCTTTTCAATTGTTAAAACGGAGGTCATCGCTAATCCAAGATGGCCGCCGTCTAAAAATAGCACAATTTTTTTAAAACTCATGAACTCAATGTCACATTCTCCTCTGGTGACGTGTTCATGGAGTCAGGTGAGCGAGTTGTTGGAATACTATCGCCTCTGCGGGAGCGACAGACATCAAGTTTTCACTTACAAAACCATTACAAAAATTCCAACATCCTTTCAGCAAAGACAGGGTATTGTTGAATTAGTGTGCTTGATACAACATCTAGCACACTAATTCAACAATACCCTGTCTTTGCTGAAAGGATGTCGGAATTTTTGTAATGGTTTTGTGCTTGCCACTCAATATATGTCGTTGGGGTGTAATGGATTTTCCATGCGATCACTTGAATAGTTTTTGGCCGATTTCCACGGTACTTCACAGGTACAGTGTGACATTGATCAGACACCTATTGATGTGAAATTCGTTCCATATGCAGTGCCTTATTTCGTGTTGTGCCTTTAGCATGCCCGAGTTCTGTTGTACTACTTTTGGTGCTTCGCGTTTCCTTGCCTTGTTTGATAAACGTGTCGAGATACTAGCCTGGGCCAGGTTGCTCAAAACCTCTGTTAGCTTAACAGACTGTTGTGTGGGTGGCAGGTGGGAGCATGCGATGGGTAATTTAATGATCGGGATTGTTCCTTAGGCCTATCAAAAAAAATTGTTTGTTTCGGGGCACCCGACCCTACCTGCTATTGTATTAACAAAATGTGCCGACCCACTTTTTTTTTTTTACCACATTTCGGAAGAAAAAAAGTTTTTGTCAATTTTGTTAATTTTTTTCCCTCTCCTTGTGACTTTTGTCTCGCAAAATATCATGCAACTTTGTTTGTAAATGACATTTTAATACCCGATATATTAAACAACCCATCTTTTTTACACTCGCGACCGTCTTACGACTCTAGGTGCGGCGAAAACGAAGCGCCGAGACAAGCATTGCGGTAACTTCAGAGGTTATCCGAATATACAATTGTGTCCGGTGATTTCGCGCGTCCGGTGATTTCGCGCACCTCTTTAATTCGCATTGTCAACCTCTCGCTACCTTGTGTCGGTATATTAGAAGTCAACCTTTTCATAAACTATACAACTTCTGACGATATTTGGTGAGTACAAGTTTTTTGTGTCAGTTTTTCTCTTCGTATCCGAATACATGCATACGTTTTATTTCTCAAAAACAATCACATTTTGCAGAAGACATTGTATGTCAAAACCATGTTTACTTCTGTTTTGTGAATGAAATAGTTGGCCCCGGATCGAGTATATTAAAACATACAAATGACGTCATTGGGGAAACTACTACAAAATGTTCAATGTATGGAAGCCCAAACTTGTTAAACCCACCCCGTCCAAATCCCAATTTGTTCTTTAAAAGATCCTTGGACTAATGACCACATCCGAACAACGACCAGCGACCAGCGATTTTCGTTCCCACGCGGCATTTTTTACTGCGAACAGCGACCATTAGCGACCAAGTCATGTTTTGTCGGCAAAAAAAATAACAAAGCAATCGCCGATTTTCCTTTCATCACAAAACTCGACGACATTTTTCAATGAAAAATATTGCAGAACTCCATTAACGGTAATTCCCGATATGTATTCCGTGTCGTGTATTCCAATAGGCATAATGCAATTCTGCGCAAGTCATAAAACTCGATCATTAGCTGGCAAACTGTGTTTACACGATGCTGATTCGTCTACAGTGACAAGACTAAGACTTCAAACACACGGCGCGTGTCAAGTGTAAATTTCACACATCGGGGCACAAGGCCATATCAAAGATCAATACACGCAGTTGCTGACATCAGTCACGTAGTCCACACTAGACTGGTACCCTGTCTGATGCCCAGCATATATAGCGTTATTCCTAGCGACCGGGTACCAGTCTAAAGTGACACGACAAACGTGTTTATATGAATTGGGTCTCGATCTCCGACAAATCCCGGCTTATTGCATTAGCGACCAGACCAGGCAGTGGATTCGCGTAGTCTGCCCGTGGTTTACATGGTTTACAGTGCTCGCGAATCTCTAATTAAAAACATCAGTAATTACATCAGCGGACATTGCCAATTCGTCATAGGCTGCTTAAATATTCGGGCTTGACCAGGATAGTATACAGTACATTGGACAGAAAGCAAATAAGCTGGTGTTCTCTCCTGATTTGGACACCTAGCTCGTGCGGGTTACTGTACTTGACGCATACAATGAAATAAAAAAAATTTATGAAATATTTTTTGTTACAAAAAAACTCGCGGTTTTCACAGGCCGCGCCACATAGGCTATCGTTTTAATACAGACTATATGACCGTTATTAATTTCAACTGGTGGTGTGAAATACTAATGGTCATGCTAAATTAAACCACTTGCATGTAATTACGACAAGCTATTAAATGGTGCACCAAAGCGGGCCGCGAGATATACTTATCGTGAAGATAATTACTCCCCTTTGTATATAATTTCTAAAGCGAGGCTGGGTTCAGAACACTAACAACAAGATGACAAAACAAAATAAATTTACTGTTTTAGCCATTTTCGTGCAATTTTTAATTGATGAAAAGCATGCATATATATTACAATAGAATGCTAAAGACATGGCCGACTTTGTTATGAAACTGGGTAAATGTTCGACCCTTGGAACAACGACCACCTGTCAACAACGACCACTTTAGCCACTTCCCTTTGCCGGTCGTTGTTCACAGGTTCGACTGTACTTGCATTAATCTGTGTATTAATCTACGCTGGATGTGTTATACTGTCATTAATTTGTTCCCTGACTGTAATTTATCACATGCTGACTTATTGACCCCCTTCCCTGAACGTAGAAATGACAGTCATGTTGGCGTGTATTGGCCACCATAGACAAATATAATTAACTGACGTCACTAAAATCGCACTGCGCAAGTATACCGGACATCCAGATTTTCAGGAATACCCAACACGAGTTCACAAATGGCGGCCGTTTACATTGGTGCACTTTGTTTTATTGCAAGATATTTCGTAGAAATACGGCAAAATGGCGAGTTATTATGCATATAAAGTTGTAGGTCTGAATATGCGATATTTATAGATCGGTTACGTTATTGTTTCCTTAGCTGCGCGAAATCACTGGATAGCACCGTAAGCCTACAAGCAACAACAACAACAGAAATTGCCGTTTGGCACGATGGCTGGGGTTTCGTCTAGTGGGACTCGCATCTTGTTACGTATAAACATAGATGTATGCCAACATTCTCCAGAAAGACGAACATTTGACATTTTCCCTGTAGCTAGTTCATCAGTGTTTGCGGACATGATACCATTGTATTGCGAGCAGTGCTCACGTGTAGAAATTGGGCATCAAATCAGGATTATTCTGATTTCAGGGCTTATTGTAAATATTCAGTTCTGATTTTGGGATCCCCCCCCCCCCCCACCCCCCCCCCCCCCCCATCCCCCATTTGTACAGGCAATATATGGGATTTAGTACTAAACCCATTGACCCGGTCTTAAATGACCTTAGCTGTTGAACGGCCGTTAAACCCCAACAAACAAACACACACATGTGCATCAGCGTCTTCGGCATTAAACCATGGATTAAGTTTTGGGTCAAGTCTTTATTTATTCTCATCACTAGTTCATGTACATTTACAGATGGCTTTTGGGTTTGAATTAAACACTACAAATGATAATTTTTGACATAATATATTATTAGCTCACCTAAGGTATCAAAGAGTCGATCGCTCTGGTACATTTTTTTATCGAAATTGGATGGTCATGTCATCCAAGATGGCCACCGAAAGGTCAAAAGGTCGTTCTTTTATTAGAGATTTCAAAATTCTTCTTCACACGAACCGATTGGCCCATGGTGGCCCAACTTCACAGTTCTGGTCCATGGGTGAAGCCTTTTCAGATTTGTTAAAACGGAGGTCGTCGCTAATCCAAGATGGCCGACGTCTAAAAATAGCACAAATTCTTAAAAAATCTTCTCATGAACCGTTAGCCGGATTTCAACGAAACTTGTTAGGAATGATCGATGTAGAATGCTCTTTCAAAGGTGTTAAAATTGGTTGACACTGGGGTCAAAAATGGGCGTGGCCCGTGGGGTCAAATTGGGGTCAAATTTTATTTTTGACCGAATATGCTCATGTCATATATTAAATTGAAGGTACCGATGAGGTGATTGCTCTGATGCTATATTTGTCTGAATTGGATGATTATGTCATCCATGATGGCCGCCAAAAGGTCCATTTATTCGAGATTTTGAACGTCTTTTTCTTGGGAACCACATGGCCGATGCTGGCCAAACTTGATAGTAAGTTAAGATCCTTGGGCGAAGCATTTTCAGATTTGGTAAAATGAGAGTCATTGCTTAATCCAAGATGACCGTCATCTAAAAATAGCACAATTTTTTTAAAACGCATGAACTCAATGTCACATTCTCCTCTGGTGTTCATGGAGTCAGGTGAGCGACTTAGTTGTATTCCATACAGGATGTACAATTTCATGTGCATTCTGTGTGTTCTTTTGATGCAAAATATCCACCAGAATATACAATGAATTATGAGCTTAATTAATATTCATACTACAACTAATGGCATATAAAGTAAACAAGGTACATGGTGGGTGGAAGGTGGGTGCAAGCGATGGGTATTTTAATGATCGGGGTTCATCCTTACCGGAATTCCGACTGGAGACCTGTAGCCCATTTCATCAACATTGCAAAGTATACTTTAGTAGCAAAGTATACTTTGAGGGAGAAATTTTCAATTTTATGATAAATTTATTAATTTTTATTGTACTGAATTTATTACATTATCACAGCCAATTTGACTGTGATAATGTAATAAATTCAGTATAATAATTATGCATACTTTTAATCATGAAATATATGCATTTGTTAGTTCTATATGAAATAATGCATTTCAGGAAAAATAAATGATTACTCCCTCAAAGTATACTTTGCTAGTAAAGTATACTTTGCAATGTTGGTGAAATAGGCTACTGGTTTGGCCCTCATATACGTCTTTGGCGTCTTTGGCATTTTGTATGCGACAGTTGAATCTGGTTATACCCCTTATGTGAGTATTACGATTGTTCGTAATCCTGTTTTAGGGGAAGGGGCCAAGTGACTTTGGTGTGGCATGCCACCAGGTCAGGTTATTCTAATTTCAGGGCTGAATATATTGTTTCTCGATGTAAATATTCCGTTCTGATTTTGGAATTTTCCCCCCAATGCAGCAGGTTAAAACGGGATTGAACCCGTTTGCCCGGCCTTACATGACCTTAGCTGTTGATAGGCCGTTAAACTCCAATAAACAAACAAACAAGGTACGTGTTGTATTTAACGATTTACAGCTTCATTTATAATAAAAAAAAATTAAAAAATCCCGACCATTCCCCTAAACAAACAATTTTTTTTGATAGGCGTTATCCCGACCAAAGACCTAATTTGGCGCTCAGATACGTCTTTGGCATTCTTGTATGTGACAGTTGAATTTGGTTATACCCCTTATATGAGTAATACGATTATTCGTAATCCTATTACTTATCACTTTTAAGGGAAGGGGCCAAGTGACTTTGGTGTGGTATGGACCTGGCACCAGGTTAGGTTATTCTAATTAAAGGTCTGAATGTGTATTTATTTTTATGTAAATATTCCGTTCTGATTTTGTGACTTTTGCCCCAATGCAGCAGGTTGAATGCGGGATCGAACCAGTTGGCCCGGCTTTAAATGACCTTAGCTGTTGATAGGCCATTAAACACCATTAAACAAACAAATTAATGCACTGTTAAATCCTTGACACTGTTCATGATTTAACAGTCTGTTAACCCTCTCAACCCTAAGTAACTGGAATGGACTGTGATATGTTAGTTTTCCAACCAATACAATCGTCGCAGAATGATTTTCTGACTGCGATAGTCCATTTATAAAAAGTGTTGCAAAAAGTGCAGATCTTGATGAGCCGGCTTATCAGGATCTACACTGTTTGCTTAGACTGCTATAGAGGTCTGCAGTGTTGAAATGGTTAATCTAACGGGAGGTTTGACCAACCAGTCGTTGGTAATCCCTATAACCCACGTCTATATTATCCGCAGGAGGATGATAACCGACCCCGCGGATTCGACCGAGGTTTGGCCCCGGAGAGAATTATTGGAGCCACAGACAGCTCGGGAGAACTTATGTTTTTAATGAAATGGTGAGTACCGATCGGTATATGTGGGAGGTTTCACCCCTTGTAACTGGCATGGAAAATTTTCTGTTTTATTTGTTTCGGACTATTTCAATAATCAGAAAAGGGGGAATTTTATTAAAGCTTTGAAAATGTCTGCATATTGTGCAGATCATGATGAGACGGCTTGTTACGAATCGGCTCGTCTGGATCTACACTGTTTGCAAACATTGTGACAGTGGCATGTGCAGTTGAAAGGGTTAAAACTGGTTTTAATTATAATGTTCAAACTGTTTTATAATGGGTTAGTCTTTCGGATTTGACTTGAAACAGAGGTTCCGTCTCTAAATGAACTTAGCTATTGCTGGGATGTTAAATCAATTTGCCATTAGTACCATTTCATCAGTCACAAATTTGGAACTAGACTGACCATATTTGCTATAAGCCCCATTTCTCCAGTCACATTTGCAGCTTAAGTTTATACTGGCTACAGATGTTCTAATCCCCATTTCTCCAGTCAGTTACAGATCAGATGTTATACTGGCTACAAATACAATACGCCCCATTTCTCCAGTCACTGATGTGGAGCTAGACTGACCACAGATGCCAGAAGTCATTTTATCCAATCACAGATCAGGAGCTACACGGACCACATATCGCGTAAACCTTACCTCGGTCACAGTTCAGGATCTAGACTGGCCACATGTCCCATAAGCCCCATTTATCCAGTTACAGATCAGATCTAAACTGGCCACTCCAGTAACAAATCGGGGGTTAGACTGGCCACTCCAGTTACAGATCAGGGGGCCGTTTCACTAAACTTCTTACGACTAAAGTATTCGTAAGTGCAAATTTAGGATCGTCTGGAAATATCAATTGATGGATTTACATTTATTGATCATAGGCTGCATATGCATATGTTTAGTGAAACGGCCCCCAGATCTAAACTGGCTACTCTAGTAACAAATCTGTAGTTAGGCTGGCCACTCCAGTCACAGATCAGATCTTAACTGGCCACTCCAGTAACAAATCGGGGGTTAGACTGGCTTCTCGTGTCAGAGATCGGAGTTGGGACTGGTCACATGTACCATATACCTTAATTCTCAGTCACAGATTAGGGGGGCCGTTTCACTAAATTTGTACAACTAAAATGTTTGTAAGTGCAAAATTATGATAGTCTGTAAATTTCACATTTTGGAAACAATTATTGGATTTACATTTATTGAGCATAGGCTGCATGTGCAGCGTATGCTCAATAAATGTAAATCTATAAATTTTCCAGATTATCCTAATTGCACTTGCAAACATTTTAATCATACACAGTTTAGTGAAAGTGTCCCCAGAGCTAGACTGGCCACTCTTAGTGACGACAACTTTTCTGTTTCAGGAAAGACAGTGATGAGGCAGACCTTGTTCCGGCACGGCAGGCTAACGTGAAATGTCCCCAGATCGTGATTGCATTTTACGAGGAGCGGCTTACCTGGCACACACACAATGATAACGAGGACGATGACAAATCTTAACTAGACACAAACTTACGGGCGCTACAGAGGATCTGTTAACTTTTTTAGCCATTAGAATGCAGGAAACGTTCAGGAAATTGTCGTCTACTGATGTTTTATATCTTTTATTCTTTCTCCATGAAAATATGGTTGAAAAGCCCTTTAGAATATAACGTGTTGATAAACCATGTTGTTGAGAAAAATGGAAAATATAAAATAATCGGCAGACAAAAAAGTTAATTCAGCATTGTAATGGTTAACTACACTCGGGCCATCACAGACGTTGATTGTAAAACTTTCTGGACATGTACACCATTCTCTGCCTGTGTGGGGGATCCATATCTTAACAGTGAATCTTACTGGGATTCGCACGGAACCAAGTGATCTGGTATAGTTCGGATTCCTGGCCCCAGATCAGGACACTGTCTTTCAGTGTTGATTGTGCGTTGCTCCCCACATACAGGTATATTGCTGTCTGTCTATTGACCTTGCATTTGAACGGACGTATAAACCAGTCGATCAATCATTCGACGTGGCAAAAAAAAATATAGGAGTATAGGTTCAGAGAGTTCTAAATCATGTGTGCACTGGTTAATTAACTCAATCTTTATGACCTTGTATGAACTTAATGCGATACATTATCCGCAGTATGTGTTGGATAATAAATATTCTTACTCCATTGACGGGAGAAAATTAATATTTTTATCTGCTCTTGTTTCTAAAGATCCGACTTGTGTAGCACAATCATGTATATCTAGATTTGTGCTTGTAAAGCATTCTGAGTATGTTCTTCAGACAGTTTGATTCGCCGAGACAGCACATCTCGGCTTCGACCAATCGAACATTGTGATTTCCGGCCTTCATCCAATATTCCCGCGACTTTTCCAAGTTTATACCCCGATAAATTCCACAAAAAGGCCATTCATTCCTATAATAACCCCAAAACATGCAACAGATCCATATAGATATTCCAAAGTGCAGTCCAACTTCTGGTTTTATTATCTACTCTATGTGAGATGGTGTTTAGGGGACGTTCCGGGCATTTTAGACAACAATCAGTAATTTGTCGCATTTCATTTGTTGTTTGTGTATTTTTCTCAGTCATGTAGATGAACACTATATATATGATGATCCAATGAATGTGTATGTTGTGATGTTGCATCTGTGGTATTACATAAACTTCATGTATTGATGTAATGATGTGTCATCGATTAAGAGCTCCTTCCTTGCGAATGAACTCCTTCCAATGCTAATTGTAATGTGTACAGACAGCCATAATTTTTCTGCTGCTTTCTGGGTAAAATATGCCACATTATTTCCAGGTTGGTTCATATGTACGCTATATAGTAAGAGCAAGAGCAAGAGCTCCAGTAGCCTATTTCATCAACATTGCAAAGTATACTTTACTAGAAAAGTATACTTTGAGGGAGAAATCATTTATTTTTCCTGAAATGCATTATTTCATATAGAACTAACAACTGCATATATTTGATGATTAAAAGTATGCAGAATTATTATACTGAATTTATTACATTATCATAGCCAAATTGGCTGTGATAATGTAATAAATTCAGTATAATAAAAAATAATAAATTTTATCATAAAATTTAAAATTTCTCCCTCAAAGTATACTTTGCTACTAAAGTACTTTGCAATGTTGATGAAATAGGCTACTGATAAGTTGTGTGTCTAAAAGTATTATACCCCAATATTTCAAATTCAATGCGTATTTTACTTTTACATATGTATTATAGATTTTCTTCCTTAATATTAAATAGGGAACACATGATAATTTTTGTTTAAATTTCCTTATTTGAGCTGCAAAAAAAGCAAAAGTAGATTTCAACTTTATTATCGTAATTTCTCTACTCGATCTGAAAATCAATGCGTATTTTGTACTCCCACTTTTGATAATCAATGCGTCTTCTGCTAAATTAAGTGCGTAAAATACGCCAATACTCACCTTATCTGGAGCTCTAGCTAAAGCTATGCAAGACATTAACTAGAATTCTGATATTGTATGTCAATCTTACTTGAGATATAGTACTATGTAGTTTACTACAGTATAATTCCAGCACAAACATATTTACACAATTCCCTAACATTTGATTGGCCTTTAGCAAGTCTTTGTCCAAAATTTATATCCCAGTAAACTCCCATGCCAAACTACTTTCCGTAACCGTCAGGCGCAGTTAAAATAATTCTTAAGAAAACGGAAAATTTTCTTGATGAATTTATTTCAAATGCTGGAATTGTTAGGAATGAATGGCCTTTTTGTGGAATTTATCGGGGATATAAACTCGGAAAAGTCGCGGGAATACTGGACGAGGCCTTCCGGCCTTCGTCCAGTATTCCCGCGACTTTTCCAAGTTTATACCCCGATAAATTCCACAAAAAGGCCATTCATTCCTATAATTTTACTGCCAGTGCTCCAGATAAGGGGCATATTGGCATATTTTACACACTTATTTTAGTAGAATATGCATTGCTTATCAAAAGTGGGAGTACAAAATACTCACAGCCATGTGAAAATACGCATTGATTTTCAAATTGAACTGTGAAAATATTGTAATAAAGTTTACTTTAATAGTTGCGCTGCAAATAAGTTAATTTTTTTTAAAAAATTAAAAAAAATTATTTGTTCTCTATTTAATAAGAAAATAAAAAATAAAATGTGCATTGATGAGGGTGTAATACTCGTTACATACAAAACTTATCTGGAGCTCTGTTACTTCATAGGTGTTGGTGTTCAGAGCCTGTGATTATCCATTCTTGGTCTTGACCAGTCCAGTTTGTGATTTCTTGCAGATGCTTAATAGTATAGGTTTGCAATCACGGTCCCTGCCCCGTCAATACCAATGATCGCAGTTAATCCAGTATACCTCACGGGTTAAAATGGGATCGAACCCATTTGCCCGGCCTTACATAACCTTAGCTGTTGATAGGCCATTAAACAACAATAAACAAACAAACAAAAGTATATCTCGAGGGACCCCCTTCCGGCCTTCAACGACTGAAGCTGTTTTTTGATAGGCTGTTAAACACCAATAAATCGAATCAAATTGAGGGACCCCTTCTCCAATAGAAGTTGTCCCGTTAGCTTTCCTCACCAATGCGGCCAGTGTTGATCCTTGATCGAGGAAGTATGTGAAATGGTTTGGCAACTGACTTTTCTTCCAAACAATATAAGGTTTGATCATGTCCAGCCGTGTGCAAACGTTTGCTGTGGCCCGAGGGAACTGTTTGAAGCCCAAGGCCGCAGGCCGCGGGTTGAAACAGTTCCCTCGGGCCACACAGGACTGAATATATATTTTGATTGTAAATATTGAGTTCTGAAGTTGGGATTTACCCCCCTTGGACAGGTGGATACGGGACACGACCCCGTTGACCCGTCTGCGTGTAGACTCCCTGAGGCTTGTACCTCTATGTCAGAAAAGCGGACATTAAACCCTATTCACTCACTCCCTCGGCCACAGCAAACGTTTGCACACGGCTGGACATGATCAAACGTTATTGTTACATTTCCAACAAAAAACTGATGTAATTTGAGCATTATATTCAGTATTTTCAGTACTTATATAAAAACGTCTGACTTTTCTTCCAAACAATATCTATTGATCTTGAGTGCCAGCTAGTAAAAGATTGTTATTTGTAACACTTGACTCTGGATTGTACCATATACGTGAATTATGACTGCAAAGTTTGTATAGTGCTTTCGTGTCTGCCATACGTGTGTTTAAAACAGCCTTTTAATGATGTCCTGTGTACCGTTAGAAACTCGGAAATGACCATTTTGCTCTTACTTGGTACACAGTTGTATTATGTTTGTAGTCACTTTGTACACAGTATATAGGGTACATCTAATGACAATGTTGTATATAGTATCATCATTCATTTGGACTGGCGCTGAAATTACCTTGCTGATCATATCACCGTAGTTCATTGATACTCATTCCAAAAGTCACTAGTATTTCTGCATTATTAATTTTCTGCCGACATCCTTTTTTTCAATGGATATCAGTGAAAAACCGCTATGCAAGATGCGAGGTAATTAATACAAGAGCCGGGTCCGTATTTCATCATTCGTTCGTCTTGTATCATTGGTCGACATATCTAGTACATGTAGTAGTAATTGTGTATATTTTGTGGTCAGGCTTGATGTGAAGCCTATAGAGGCCAGCTTTGTATCCATTCAGGCTGCACGTAGTCTGATCATTGTGAAGTTTTCTTGTCATCTTAACACATTCGTGGCTGTGACATTTGTCACTATGCAGATAAAATTTGTGGATAGATGAACATCTGGTCTCGACATGTGCTACATGGCTAAATTCCTATCTTGCAATCAAGTCTGGCCTGTATGCCTTGCCTGTTTTATAGCATTCTGTCTGTCTGATGGGAGATAACAGCCCTGGCTCAAGATAATCAGTATACTTTTAACTGCTCCTGTTTTAACTGGGTGGTGGTCGAGCGAAAGCGACGGCGTAAATTAACGGTAGGGGTTCCTCCTGATAGGAATCACGATTTGCCTGGTTTGGCCCTCTGGTACGTTTTTATCTTTGGCTCTTTTGTTACCAAGGAGTTGTATTGGGTTATTGCCCATTACAAAAGTAGTAAGATTATTACTGATCCTACTGTTTTTGGCCGGGGGCCAAGTGATTCTGGTGGGGCGAGGACTTCGCATCAGATCAGAATTATTCTGATTTCAGGACTGAATATATAGTTTTGTTATTGTAAATATTCAGTTCTGATTTTGCGATTTTCCCCCCATTTGTACATGTACTTGAACATGTACTTGTACAGGTAATATATGGGAATTAGTACTAAACCCATTGACCCGGCCTTAAATGACCTTAGCTGTTTATAGGCCGTTAAACCCCAAACAAACAAAACCTCCCAATAACCCCATCTGTATATGATCTTAGATGTTGCCGGGACGTTAAACCCATTATTGGGCGGTGGTCGGGCGAATGAGACGCGTAAATTAACTGTATGTGTTCCTCCTTATAGGACTCCCGATTTGCCTGGTTTGGCCCTCGGGGTACGTTTTTATCTTTGGCTTTTTAGTTACCTGGGAGTTGAATTGGGTTATTGCCCATTATAAAAATAGTAAGATTATTACTGATCCTACTGCTTTTGGGAGGGGCCAAGTGATTCTGGTGTGGCGAAAACGTGGCATCGGATCAGGATTATTCTGATTTCAGGGCTGAATATATAGTTTTGTTATTGTAAATATTCAGTTCTGATTTTGGGATTTTCCCCCCATTAATATATGGGATTTAGTACTAAACCCATTGACCCGGCCTTAAATGACCTTAGCTGTTGATAGGCCGTTAAACCCCAACACACAAAACTTATTGATCTGTATCAGCTGCACAAGAGCGTCCTAGCTTGGAACTGCCTAATACCATGTTTGACACTTGTCGAACCTACAGACAATATACCCAACATTTGCAAATACTGTAGATCCAGATGAGCTGTCTCATGACGAGCTGTCTCCTCAAAATCTACAGTATTTGTCGGTATTTTTCCAGGTTTTAAAAAAAAAATCCATTGTATGATCAACCCTTTCAAAACCACAGACCTGTATAGTGGAATTGGCAAATAGTGTGGATCCAGATGAGCCAGGATCTGCACTTTTTGCAAGTAATGTTCATATTTTTTAGAACAAAAACACCCCCCATTTCATAAATAAACTAGTCTGAAAGTCATTTTGTGATGGTTGGATTGGTTCCAAATTAACATCACAAAATCTATTAGTTACTTGGGGGTGAAAGGGTTAATAAAATAGTCCAAAAATGATCATGAACCAGCGGATGCCAGTTATTTTTGGGTGAATGGGTTAAAAGCACACATGTTAAAACACAATATACTGCTTGTTTTGAGCCCAAGGTCAAATGTATGGGTGTTGATGTGACAAAATGGATCTAAATGACATATGTGACATGTAGCAAAGTTCCTGAGGTCCCTTTTGTCTGTTGATGTTCCATTTAGCTCCATTTACATGTAGTAAGTGTTCCAGTAATTATTTTAGTGTAACCTTTATGGCTTGTACAGTTGTATGGCTATAATCTGACAAAACTGTGCTTGTTCCATTTGTGGCCTGCATGACTGGATCAACGGGATTTATGGTCTACAGGACCAGTGTAGACCTGCCACTTCTGTGCAGTCTCATCACGATCCATCAGTCAATAAAACAACATGTTGCTTCAACAAACACCTTGTCAGCCTGTCGGAGTATGCTAGCAGATCAGTAGTTGTAGGAAGTAACCATGCAACAATCCAAATACGGGAGTATTCTGCAGTTACTTCCCGCAACTAGCAAATTGGCAGCTAGAACGGCTAAAGCAGCTGAGCATTTCTGCAGTCGGGTTTCTCGTGTGTGTTGATCCTGACAGCCTGTGCTCTTCCATAGCTGGATAGTAATAACTATTGTTTGCTGTATTCATAATTAATTATTTGCTGACATTGAAGACCATGCCAGGCTGATCTAGATCTGTAGCCTATTTCACCAACATTGCAAAGCATACTTTTCTAGCAAAGTATAATTTGAGGGAGAAATTTTCAATTTTAGGATAAATTTATTAATTTTTATTATACTGAATTTATTACATTATCACAGCCATTATGGCTGTGATAATGTAATAAATTCAGTATAATAATTCTGCATACTTTTAATCATGAAATACATGCATTTGTTAGTTCTATTTGAAATAAAGCATTTAAGGAAAAATAAATGATTACTCCCTCAAAGTATACTTTGCAATTTTGATGAAATCGGCTACTGATCTGGTAGCAAATGCTATCAGCCCACTTTGTCGGATTTGAATAAATGTTTACATTTCGCTGATGCCCATTTATATCCTTAATTTCACAATTTTCGTGATTGCGAACTTTGTAGGACCTGATCAGACTGAACGCAGGCTGATCCTAGGCTGAACTGGTCGCAAACACAATAACACTTGTGTATTTTTTGTGCCAAGTCAAAAATAGTATTGACAACCAACTGTGTGGAACTTGCATTATTGATGTTAAACGTTCCATTTAGAAAACATTTACGCATTATTCATGTATTAATACAGTCGGACAGCAAAATAAATATGCTTTTTACTGGAGATTAATATTGTTGTTGCTGTATTTACCGTATATATTGGTCTGCAGTCAGAAAATGGCATATGGTAAGAAAATCACTTTGTCAGAAACTGCCCTGTGGTAAGATTATCACTCTCTCGCAAACTGCACTGTGGCAAGCATATCACTTTGTCGGAAACTGCTCTGTGGTAAGATTATCATTTTCTCAGTAACTGCCCTGTGGTACGCTTATCGTCTTTTGTCTCGCCTACAATAGTGGAAAGTGAGACACAGCGGTCACAATTTTCGCATCTCTTGATCTGTTCATTACCAAACTTCAATAGCTTCCTCGTATTGATATCTATCCATCCAGTGTCATTTGGGTGACTGACCTTCACCTTGGTTACCTTAATCGTTGTGTCTATAATTGTAGACATTTGTCCAGATGTTTAATACCTCCTGATCAGGGGGCCGTTTCACTATACTTTATACGACGCAAGTGCAAAATTATGATAGTCCGTACATTCCACATTAAGAATGTTTTCTTTTAAACAATTATTGGATTTACATGTATTGAGTATAGGCTGCATATACAGCCTATGCTCAATAAATGTAAATCTATCAATTGAAATTTCCAGACTATCCTACATTTTGCACTTGTGAACATTTTAGTCGTACGAAGTTTAGTGAAACGGGCCCCTGTTCTTTATTTAAACCTTTGCTGTTGATAGGCCATCCCAATAAATTGAATCAAATCAACCGCCCATTGTCAGTGGAGTGACATTGACCTTAACCTGTGTCAATAAGTTTGTACATTCGTCCAAATGTTGAATACCTCCTGATCTGTTAGTCGGATCCTTACCAAACTTCATCAATAGCTTTCTCACATTGATGGCTATCCACCCAGTGTCATTCGGGTGACTGACAATGGTGTCAATAATTTTGGACGTATGTCCAAATGTTGAATATCTCTTGATCTGTTGGTCTGATCAACTCCAAACTTCATCAATAGCTTCTTCACATTGATGGATATCTACCTGTGTTATTTCGCTGACCTTGATCTTGGTGACCTTCACATTGGTGTCGACAATTTTGGACATACGTTCAAATGTTGAATATCCCCTGATCCATTAGTTGTATCATAATTAGCTTCCTCACAGCATAGCTAGCTATCCAGTGTCATTCCGGTGACCTTAACCATCACCTTGGTGACCTTTACGTTTGTGTCAATAATTTTGGATGTACATGTACATACAAATGTCGAATATCTCCTGATCCGTTAATCAGATCGTTACCAAACTTCACCAATAGCTTCCTCGCTTTGATTGTTATCCACCCAGTGTAATTTGTGTGACCTTGACTTTGGTCACCATGAACTTCGTATCAATAATTTTAGACTTCGTCATAGTGTGACATTGACGTTCGTGGCGATCGCCTTGTTTAGTGGGTGAGACACTCCCCGGCGATCGCATTGTCTCAGAAATTGCCCTGTGGTAGGCATATCACTTTCTCAGAAACTATGTCCTATGGTAAGCCAGGGCCGTAGGTAAAAACCAGAGGTAAAAACCAGACGGGGCGAACCAAGTCCCGATATGGGGTCAGGGAGCATTATCCCCGCCACCATGGGGATTAATTCCTAGCATAAAAACAATCGGCAAACTTACTGCCTCGTCTGCCTCATCCTGGTTCCTGTACTGTAAGTTTACCAGTTTCTCTGCCTCGGAGCCTCGTGCAGGCACCGGGGCGGGATCAACTGATCCTGAGAACAGTGCTGCAGTAGCCATTGCTTGTCGTAAAAGGCGACTAAACTGGCTTAACGATTGGGTTCATACTTTCCGGAACCCACTATACCGGATTTGGCCCTCATGTACATTTTTTGTATGTGAGAGTTGAGTCAGGCTATGCCCCATATATAAAAGTAAGATTAGCGCTAATCCTATTACTTTTAGGGGATGGGATAAATGATGTTGGTGTGGCGAGGGCCTGGCACCAGATCAGGTTGTTCTAATTTCAGGACTGAATATATATTTTGATTGTAAATATTGAGTTCTGAAGTTGGGATTTACCCCCCTCGGACAGGTGGATACGGGACACGACCCCGTTGACCCGTCTGCGTGTAGACTCCCTGAGGCTTGTACCTCTATGTCAGAAAAGCGGACGTTAAACCCTATTCACTCACTCACTCTGCCTCGGAAATTTCCATATGATAATCTTGATCACTTTCTCAAACACTGCCCTGTGGTAAGATTTAATATCACTTGCTGTTGCTTTAATATCACTCTCAGAAACTTCCCTATTCGTAATCTTATTACTTTTAGGGGAAGGGGCCAAGTGACTTTGTTGTGGTATGGACCTGGCACCAACTAAGTTTATTATACCCCCACAAACAAAGTTTGAGGGGGTATATAGGAGTCGGCTTGTCGGTCGGTCTGTTGGAAATTCCCTTCCGCTCTATATCTTCTACACCCATGCATGGATTATCAAATGGCTTGGCACAAATGTTTCTCATGATGAGAAGGTGTCACAATCAATAACCACGCACCTACGTCCAAGGTCAAGGTCACAGTTGAAGGTCAAAGGTCAAACCTATTGAAATTCCCTTCCGCTCTATATCTTCTACACCGATGCATGTATTATCAAATGGCTTGGCACAAATGTTTCTCATGATGAGAAGGTGTGTCGCGATCAATAACCACACACCTACGTCCAAGGTCAAGGTCACAGTTGAAGATCAAAGGTCAAACCTATCGAAATTCCCTTCCGCTCTATCTTCTACACCGATGCATGGATTATCAAATGGCTTGTCACAAATGTTTCTCATGATGAGAAGGTGTGTCGCGATCAATAACCACGCACCTACGTCCAAGGTCAAGGTCACAGTTGAAGGTCAAAGGTCAAACCTATTGAAATTCCCTTCCGCTCTATATCTTCTACACCGATGCATGGATTATCACACTATGCCCAGGGTCAAGGTCACAGACTTGCGTTTGAAACCTTAACGCTCGGCTAAATGGCTTATCATCAAAAATGCCTCGTTTTCTTTGGCTGCCAGTGAGGGTATTTGTGTGCTGACAGGCCACATTTCTAGTTCTAATAGGCTTATCACTCAGAAATGTCCCTATGATAAGCTTATCACTTTCTCAGAAACTGCGCTGCGGTAAACATATCACTTTCTGAATCTCTGAAACTGGTTTACAGTAAGCTTATTACGTCGGAAACTGTCATGTGGTAAGCTTATATACCTTTATGAATCTCAGAAATAATCATACAGTAAGCTTACGACTTTCTCATTTAATGATCGTTGTTCATCATTACTGGAATCGTACCTCTTGTATGTGACAGTTGAATCTGTTTATACCCCTTATGTGATTTTTCGTAATCCTATTACTTTTAGGGGAAGGAACCAATTTACTTTGTTGTGGTAAGGACCTGGCACCAGGTCAGGTTATTCTAATTTAAGGGCTGTATATATATAATTATTTTGATGTAAGTATTCCGTTCTCATTTTTGTCGCGCTCGCTTGCGGACAGCACGATAAAGTAGGCACATTGCGTACGTCCGGTTTAAAGTTTTTGGTTAATGTTTGTTGGTATACTATCAAAGCCGCGGCTGGCGCGACATGCTGGCCGCTGCCATCTAGTGTGATACCCCTCCCCCACTGCAGCAGGTTGAATGCGGGGCCGAACCCGTTGGCCCGTCCTTAAGTGACCTAATATGTTGATAGGCCGTTAAATACCATTAATAAAAAACTATTTTCAAATAGCATCCTGTAGCATGCACTTGCCACTTTTTCAGACAAAATTGTTGTGTGATATTTTAACACTGCATACAAGAAGTGAAAATACCAGCAACTAATTGTGAGTACATTTTTGTCGCGCCTACTTTAGCAAAAGGCGCGACTATAGTAGCTGCTTTTTTACATCGTCGTCCCCGTCAACAATGTCAAAAGGATTGGACAACTTTCTTCATCAACTATATAAATTTCTTTACGGATTGCTTCAATATTTGGACACTTGATACATGTGAGCATATGGAACACGCTGGTACAGCCATTAACATGACCTTGACCTTGTTTACCTTCACATTTTTACGGAAACACCCATTTTTTATCGTAAAAAGTTTGTGCAAGTTTCTTTATCATCATATATCTTTAATATTGCTTGATGGAATGCTTCATTAGTTGAACACTTGATACATGTGAGCATATGGAACACACTTGTACTGACATTAACACTTAGACTGCTACTCACAACAATTGTCTGCTGTTGCTTTTATATCTTGCCTTATTTTTCAATAAAAACATGGCTTGACAGCACTTCAGAATCATTTCCAATGGAAATGATTCTGAAGTGCTGTCAAAGCATGTTTTTGATGATAAAAATGGAAATAGAAAATAAACAGCAGACCACAAAAAAATAAGATAGTGGGCTAAGGGTTAAATGTACATGTCCACTCAGTAGGCACAAAATGTTCTTTCAGATACGCCATCTGGGGCATTTGCTGGCAAAATTAACATTCATTCACCATTACCCCATGTAATGATTTACATTATTATACATTTTATATCAGACGTCAATTTCCACACTGATACCAGGGGCGATAACCATGTTTCTTTAAAATTATTTTATTCTCTGTATTTAATTTTTGATGTGCAATGATCTTACTTTATAATCTGTCGAGATAGTATTTTTTCAGGTGACGCATTTATTTAGTATAAATAATTAAACAATATCATGCCTCATTTGCATATGAAAATAGCCTGATACCACCGCGAGTCGCTATCAGTAAAATAAATATTACTAAATAAGTATTTATTATATTATTATATCTGTATAGCGGGCACTCGTAATTTTTAGAACTTGTGGAATAGTGACACAATTATAAACTTATTTAGTTCCTATAAATAACATTGTGTGCCTACTGAATGGGCATGTACCTTTAACATGACCTTGACCTTTGTTTTACCTACACAATGGTGGGTGGTAGGTGGGAGCATGCGATGGGTAATTTAACGATCGGGGTTCATCCTTAACGGAATCCCGACTGGAGACCTGGTTTGGCCCTCACGTACGTCTTTGGCATTTTGTATGTGA